>JAVSCE010007294.1:0-97384 GCA_032199065.1 Smutsia gigantea | reverse complement strand
ATGTTAGCTATGGGTTTGTCATATATGGCCTTTATGATGTTGAGGTACTTGCCCTCTATACCTATTTTGTTGAGAGTTTTAATCATGAATGGATGCTGAATTTTGTCAAATGCTTTTTCAGCATCTATGGAGATGATCATGTGGTTTTTGTTCTTCTTTTATTGATGTGGTGGATGATGTTGATGGATTTTCGAATGTTGTACCATCCTTGCATCCCTGGGATGAATCCCACTTGATCATGGTGTATGATCCTTTGATGTATTTTTGAATTCGGTTTGCTAATATTTTGTTGAGTATTTTTGCATCCACGTTCATCAGGGATATCGGTCTGTAGTTTTCTTTTTTGGTGAGGTCTTTGCCAGGTTTTGGTATTAGAGGGCTTCATAGAATGAGTTTGGAAGTATCCTCTCCTCTTCTATTTTTTGGGAAACTTTAAGGAGAATGGGTGTTATTTCTTCTATATGTCTGGTAGAATTCAGAGGTGAATCCATCAGGCCCAGGGGTTTTGTTCTTGGGTAGTTTTTTGATTACCAATTCGATTTCGTCGCTGGTCATTGGTCTGTTTAGTTTTTCTGTTTCTTGCTTGGTCAGTCTTGGGAGGTTGTATTTTTCTAAGAAGTTGTCCATTTCTTCTAGGTTTTCCAGCTTGTTAGCATATAGATTCTCATAATATTCTCTTATAATTCTTGTATTTCTGTGGGGTCCGTCATTATTTTTCCTTTCTCATTTCTGATTCTGTTTATGTGTGTAGATTCTCTTTTCTCTTAATGAGTCTGGCTAGGGGTTTATCTATTTTGTTTATTTTTTCAAAGAACCAGCTCTTGGTTTTATTCATTTTTTCTATTGTTTTATTCTTCTCAATTTTATTTATTTCTTCTCTAATCTTTATTATGTCCCTCCTTCTGGTGACTTTGGGCCTCATTTGTTCTTCTTTTTCCAATTTCAGTACTTGTGTCTTTAGACTATTCATTTGGGAATGTTCTTCCTTCTTTAAATAGGCCTGGATTGCCATATACTTTCCTCTTAGAACTGCCTTTGCTGCGTCCCACAGAAGTTGTGGCTTTGTGTTGTTGTTGTCATTAGTCTCCATATATTCTTTGATTTCATTTTGATTTGGTCATTGACCCATTGATTAATTATAAATATTGTTATTCATGTATTGTGAGCTTCCTTTGTTTTCTTTCTAAAGTTAACTAGTTTAATACCTTTTATGATCTGAGAAGTTGGTTGGTAGAATTTCACTATTTTCGATTTTACTGAGGTTCTTTTTGTGGCCTTAGTATGTGGTCTATTCTGAAAATGTTCCATGTGCTCGAAGAATGTGTATCCTGTTGCCTTTGGGTGTAGAGTTCTGTAGATGTCTGTTAGGTCCATCTGTTCTAGTGTGTTGTCCAGTGCCTCTGTGTCTTTACTTATTTTCTGTCTGGTTGATCTGTCCTTTGGAGTGAGTGGTGTGTTGAAGTCTCCTAAAATGAATGCATTGCTTTCTATTTCCTCCTTTAATTCTGTTAGTATTTGTTTCACATATGTCGGCACTCCTGTGTTGTGTGCATATATATTTATAGTGGTTATATCTTCTTGTTGGACTGACCTTTATCATTATGTAATGTCCTTCTTTATCTCTTGCTACTTTCTTCATTTTGAAGTCTATTTTTCTGATGGTACTGTAACACCTGCTTTTCTCTTGTTATTTATATGAAATAATTCTTTTTTCCATCCCTTCACTTTTAATCCGGGATATCTTGCGTTTGAGGTGAGTTTTTTGTAGGCAGCATATAGATGGTCTCTGCTTTTTATCCATTCTGTTACTCTGTGTCTTTGATTGGTGCATTCAGTCCATTTACATTTAGTGATGATACAGATATAAAACTTATTGCCATTGCTGGCTTTAGATTCGTGGTTTCAAAGTGTTCAAGGGTTGTTTTTACTATCTAACAATCTAACTTAACTTTCTTGTTAAGATAAACACAGTCTGATGTTTCTTTATTTCTCTCCCTTCTCATTCTTCCTCCTCCATTCTTCATATACTAGGTGTTTTATTCTTTGCCTTTAGTTAGTGTTTGGATGGTCTGCTTTCTTTGCTATGTTTTTATTTTCTCTGGTGACATCTTTTTAGCCTTAGGAATGCTTCCCTCTAGAGCAGTTCCTTTAAGATGTCCTGTAGAGATGGTTTATGGAGGCAAATTCTCTCAGCTTTTGCTTGTCTGGAAATTGTTTAATCCCTCCGTCATATTTAAATGATAATCATGCTGGATACAGTATTCTTGGTTCGAGGCCCTTCTGTTTCATTACATTAAATATATCATGCCATTCTCTTCTAGCCTGTAAGGTTTCTGTTGAGAAGTCTGATGTTAGTCTGATGGGTTTTCCTTTGAAGGTGATCTTTTTTCTTTCTCCAGCTGCCTTTAATACTCTGTCTTTATCTTTGATCTTTGCCATTTAATTATTATGTGCCTTGGTGTTGTTTTCCTTGGGTCCCTTGTGTTGGGAGATCTATGAGCTTCGGTGGACTGCGAGACTACTTCCTTCCCATTTTCTAGTATCATTTTCCAAAGCTATACTTTCTCATCCCTTTTCTCTCTCCTCTGGTACTCCTATAATGCAAATATTGTTCCGTTTGTATTGGTCACACAGTTCTCTTAATATTCTTTCATTCCTAGAGATCCTTTTATCTCTCTCTGCCTCAGCTGCTTTGTGTTCCTGTTCTGATTTCTATTGCATTAACAGTCTCTGGCATCTTGTCCAGTCTGCTGCTGAGCCCGTCAATGGCTTGTCTCATTTCTGCATTATCTTTCCTGACTTCCCTCACTTCCTCCCTTAGTTCTTGCATATTTCTCTGTAGATCCATCAGCATGGTTATGACTTTTATTCTGAATTCTTTTTCAGGAAGATGCTGCATTTCCATCTCTTCAGATTCCTTCTCAGAGGGGCTCTGAATCTTGGTGAGCTTTGTCTGTATCATATTCTTCTGTGTTGTCATGTTGGCAGGAGTGGTCGCTGGTAGGTGCCACGTGTGTCAGCTGGGCTCTCGAGTGGATTCTCTACGCGTGCTGTAGGTGTCGCTGTTGCTCCACTAATTTGCAGCTGCAGCCTCGCCGCTTTTTTTGTAGGTAGGAATGAATGGGACGCTATTGTTTTCTGTATAAAGTTCCAGCGTGGTTGCTCCCTTCTTTCTGTCACTAGCGAAGGGGAACGAAGTTCCCCAGACTTCCAGCCTGCAGGGCTGAGCCTGCCGGGGCGCTGGTGTTCCCTCGCTGGGCCCTCCACCTCTCGGAGACCAGTACAGATGGTGTGTGCTTTTCTCTTGTCCCTGGGCACTGGCTGCACTAGCGTACTTATTTATTTTATAACTGGAAGTTTGTACCTCTTAATCCCCTTCACCTCTTTCACTCATCCTCCCATCCCATCCCCCTACAGTAACCACCAGTCTGCTCTCTGTGTTTATGAGTGTAATTATGTTTTGTTTGTTCATGTTTTATTAGATTCCACATATAAATGAAATCATATGGGATCTGTTTTTCTCTGTCTGACTTATTTCCTTTAGTATAATACCCTTTGGGTCCACCCATGTTGTCATGAATAGCAAGGTGTAAATCTTTCATATGGCTAAGCAATATTCCATTGTGTATATGTACCACATCTTCTTTATCCATTCATCTGTCAATGGAAACTTAGATTGCTTTTCTGTGGGTTCTTGGACACTGTGAAAGCTTCTGTATATGTTTTCTTTTATTGCCATTTCTTCCATTGTAACATCTCTCTGAGCATCCAGGAAAAGTTCCCCCTTTTAAGGACCCATGTCATCAGCCTGGGTGCCCAGGATCATCTCCCCATCTCAAGATCCTCCAGTAGTCACACCTGCAGAGTCCCCTTTGCCATGAAAGGTAACATAGTCACGGGTCAGGGAATTAGGACATTTTGGCAGGGAGAATCATTGTACCAACCACAATTCCTTATGCATAGGCCCTGCTGTTTGGAATGCTTGGATTAGATTTCCCAAGCAGAGAAGGTGATTGAGGGGCATGGGCTGAAGAGTAGGGGAGGAAAGCTGAAAGGCAGAAAATCCTGATGGCTGATTTCCTCTGAAGATGTTGTCTAGTGGCTCCTCGGAAACTTGTCTACTTGATTTCTGGAGCTGTCTATTATACAGGATAAGATTTGCCCCAAGCTCCTTTGAAATCTGCTTTTATGCTACCAGGTCCACAGATTGACACAATATTTGTGGCAAAAACAAAAGTTTAGACCACTGTTTTTCCTTGTTGATATGTTTGTGGAAAGTGTCCTCCAGGACAGTGATATGCTGAGGGGCGTGTGTTTGCACAGCTTTGCAGGAACAGCCATTATAAGCAGGCACAGCCTCCTTAAAAGCACTTGCATCAAACAACCTTGTTGCTGGAGGAGCCCTGAGTGGTAAGTTTAGTTTTTGTGTTACTGTTTTCTTTTTGGTACATTTTCTTCCTTCCAATTGTGATTATCCAAAGAACAGAGATAATTTACTTAATTTTATTAATTATAAAAGAATGTCTTCCATATTTAATAACTTTTAAAAAGTAGATGTGTCATGTAAAAAATGTCACTGATACGTACACTACAATGAAATGTAATTCTGCGCATTTTGAGATACAAGCTTCTATACAAACCATACCATGTTATATACTACATTGCAATAGTTGCATTTTTTCTTTTACAGTTTATTATTCCATTTATAAAATTAAAAGGTACTGAATGTACCATGTGAGATTTTGAGGGTTTTTTTAATTGCTGCTTTGCAAAGATTTTAGTTGCATATTCATAACTACTGGCGACACGGTGCCAAGTGCTGAAACAATTATTCAGTGAATCTTTGCATGACATTTCAGGGGAAGCGATAAAAGTGCTGAAGCTGGGTTCTATTTAAAGATCTTTGGCTGATGATTGTTAGAGCTGCATAAAGGAACATCACAAAGCTAGATGAAGGTTCAAGAAGAGAAACAAAGCATATGTGATTAGTTAGAAGAAAAAATCAATGTAGAGTATGGCAGACACTGTATTTCTTAAATACTAACTGAATAATTGAAATCATTCTAGTTCTAGAATAAATGCTCCAACTTATATTTGAAAAGTTTGTTTGTACCTGTTTTTTGATAATTGATGCATAATCCCTAAGAATCTTATCTATTAAATAATAAGGGACAAGCAAAAACCCATCATGTTGAAGTGTTACTCCAACTCAGCAAAATGATAAGCAGAATCGGAAGTATTTACTCCCTTTTTACAAATGAAGAAACTAATGCAAATGGGTTTAAATGTCTAATCCAAGTTCTCAGAGCTGGTAATGCTAACTAGAAATGTACTCTTCTCATGTTTTTTCTAGTGATGTTTCCAATACACTATGCTGAGGCATACAGAAACATGCACTTAATTATCCAAGAACCCCTGTTGCAATGAGTTAACTTACCACCATGAAAAGTAGTGACAGAGAAATTCAATGCCCAACTGCTTAACAATGTTCTCCTTTGTATATCTGCTCAAACCATATATAAATGAACAGTAGAAGTCACTTGATTCAAATAGGACTTTTTAAAAAGACAAGCTTACATTTGAGTTAAGGCCAGTATCTTCTAGCAAACTGAGAAAAAAGAATTTGAAAGCTTGCCTTTTAGCAGAATGTCATGATTCCTATCTCTAGAAGAAGAGGAATATACAAAGGAAAAGTAGCTCATATCAGCTTTTTTTAATTAACAATTTTGAGGCATAAATGGCATACAAAAATAGCACAGAATTAAAGAATAGAATTTCCAAAGTTTTAACATATGCATATGTGTGTATAAAATATGCATATGCCGATAATATATATCAAATATGCATATACCTATAAATCCATTACCTCAATCAAGGTAGTGAACATATTCATCAGGATCACAAGTTTCATTGTGCCCTTTGCAAATCCTCCTTCCCACCATTCTCCACTTAACCCAATCAATTCCCCAGTCCCCAGGAAACTGCTGCTTTCTGTTTATAGAGACTAGTTTGCATTTTCTGGAATTTTATGTAAATGGAATGATAACCTTTGTGATCTTTTTTGACTGGTTTCTTTCACTCAGTGTAGTTATTATGAGATTCATCCATGTTGTAACATACCACGTTCATTCCTTTTTATTGATGAAGAGTATTCCTATATGAATATATCAGTGTGTTTATCCATTCACCAGTTAATGGATATTTGTGTTGCTTCCATTTGGGGACTTGAAAATAAAGCTGCTATGAACATTTGTGTCTAAGTGTTTGAATTGACATATTCTTCCATTTTTCTTGGGTAAATACATAGAATGGAATGGCTGGGATGTAGGGTAATTGTATGTTAACATTTTAAGACACTACCAACATTTTTCCAAAGAAAATTAAATTTAAGGAGTAAAAAATGCTGAGAAATAAGAGCCCAAGAGACTTACTCAGTACTTGAGCAATGTGTGTCTTGTTCATTGAGTGAGTTAGCAGTACATAAAATTTCAGTTATTTCATATCCTCACCAACATTTTGCATAGTGAGTCTTCTAAGTTTTAGATGTTTTATTGGTGCATAGTTGTGTCTTCCTGTGATTTTAATTTGTGTTTCCCTCTTGACTAATGATGTTAAGCATCTTTTCATGGGCTTATTTGCTATGCATATATTTCAAACAACTTCATCATGATATAATTCATATACCATGCAATTCACTTATCTAAAGTGTACATTCAGCTCAGCAAAAATATGGTGGAGTAGGATGGGAAAGCAGAAACCTCCTCCCATGTACGTGCCAAGGAAACAACTACAGCAAATACAACTAACCCTGAAAACTGCAGAACAGACCATCTATGCCTGGGGAAGAAGAAAAGACCACATCAGGAAGGGGAAAGGGGCAGAGCCATGATCAGTTGGGACCCAAGCCCTTCCCCCATCCCAGCCCACAAGCAGCAGGGAGAGGAAAGGAGCAAGGAGGGGATAAGAGCTCAGGAAATCTGCACACCTGGCCCTGGAGATCTTCTCTAATGTGGGTAAAATTGCAATATTTCCAGAATCTCTCACCTGGACTTAGTGCCTCTCCAGGTGTTTCCAAGGGGTGGAAAGAAGTAGTCCATCTACATATCAATAGGTGATTACAAGGCAGGGGTGGAGTGAGGGCATATCTGGACAAGAGAGGTTTAGTGGGGTCCTTTTGCAGCTGGGTCGCAAGAGACACAGGCAAGCAGAAGTGTATGATTGGTTGTAAGCAATAAACGGGATTCTCCCACTTTATTTCTCCCTTTGACTGATTTTGGCTTCAAAGGTTATTTGCCCCAGGCTGGGAACATATTTTCCACTAGGAGTTGCATCTGGAAATATGAGTCCACATTGCACTGGGCTTTGGCAATTAATGGAGCTGGACACCAG
Organism: Smutsia gigantea; assembly: GCA_032199065.1. Classification (NCBI taxonomy): domain Eukaryota; kingdom Metazoa; phylum Chordata; class Mammalia; order Pholidota; family Manidae; genus Smutsia; species Smutsia gigantea. The sequence goes on along the minus strand of JAVSCE010007294.1, from coordinate 89,995 downwards.
GGATAGTTGAAGCACTCTGGAAGCCAAGACTCCTGTCATTTGTAGAGGACTAGCATTCCCCATGGGTCCAGCTGAGACCCTACCCACAGGTGGAAATATGAAAGATTTAACATCAGTGGAAAGGGTGCAAGGGGGGATAGTGGTCAGCAGAAGCTTTCTCCAGAAGATAAAGGACAAGGGCATAATGCCTCCCCAGTCCTCCCACAGCCGAATTTGTCCTGTGCTGAGTCAGATGCAAATGCTCCATCTCCCTTGCTGGTGGTCCAGTCCCATGGCAGTTCTCCCCCACATGGCCTGCTCAGCAAAGCAGCAGGCTACCATTGCTGACCAGCAGGCAGAGGGCAGTCCTGCCCATGGTGAATCCCAGGAGAAGCACCTCATATCACACAAAGAGCACACAGAGGCAAGCTGTGGAGATCAGCCACTGCCAGAAGACAGGAAGAAAAGTGGACCCTGCCCATAGCCCACCAACAGCAACTGCTGCCCAGCCACAAAAGAGAACCAGGCACAGGTGAGAAAACAGTCTTGAGTTTCTGGGCACGACAAGATGCCTTCTTCATAAAACCATTACTTTTTAGTCCAGAAGGCATAGAGGATCTATCTAATACAAAGGAAGAAATACATAAACCCAGACAAAATGAGGAAGCAGAAGAATATATTCTAAACAAAAGAATAATATGAGACACCAGAAAAAGGGCTAAGTGAATTAGAGGTTAACAATCTTCTTGATAAAGATTTCAAGGTAGCAGTCATAAGGATGCTCACTGACCTGGGAAAAAGACTTGATAATCTCAAGGAGAACTTCAAAAAATAGATTTGAAAATTATCCACTCAGAGTTGAAGAATAGAATAATTGAAATGAAAAATACAATGGAAGGAATGAATAGTAGACTGATGGAAGTAGAGGAAAGAATCAGTGTGATGAAAGGTAGAGAGTAGCAGAGTAATCAAGCTGAAGGACACAGAGAAAAAAAAATTTCTAAAAATAGGATGCTAAGATTGCTGTGGGACAACTCCAAACCAAACAATATTCGCATAATAGGGTCCCAGAAGGAGAAAAGAGAAACAAAGCAGTAGAAAGTCTCTTTGAAGTAATAATAGCTGAAAATTTCCTCAATTTTGGGAAGGAAATAGACACTCAGGCCCAGGAAGACAACACCAAGATTTGTAGTAATTTAAAGTGTCAAAGATTAAAGATAAAGAGCAAATCTTAAAAGCAGCAAGAGAGAGGCCAGCAGTTAACAGGAAACTCCATAAGGCTAGAAGAAGATTTCTCATTGGAAACTTTACAGGCCAGAAGGGACTGGCGATGAAATATTCAAAGTATTGAAAGAGAAGAACCTACAACCAAGAATCTTCTACCCAGCAAGTTATCATTAAGAATTGAAGGAGAGGAAGATTTCCTCTCAGGATTGGATTAAAGATGGCGGCATGAGAGGTGAGACAGGGGCTTCTTCCTAAAACCTCATATAATATGAAAATAAAGCTACTACAACTACTCTTGAAAGAGCAACAGGAAAGAGGACGGAAACAAACTGCATACACCTGGAGACAAGAGCAGCCCTCAAGGAAAAGGGTAACGTACTAAAGCTGTGGTCCTGTGGGATCCAAGCCCTTCCCCCACCCCAGCTCACCAGCAGGAGGAAGAGGAACAGAGCAGGGAGGGAGTGGAGATGTGGCACTGCTGAATACCTAACTCTGGAGATCTGCTCTGGGAGCACAAACCTACATTTCATGGTGCTTGCATGATACTCTTGTAATTAGGGGGTTGGAAAGCTAAGAAAGGCAGAATTCCTGGGGAGACTAAGATTCCAGATGCTTGTGAAAGCAGGGATCCATACCCAGCTGCTCTGGGACAAAAGAAAGGTGGGCAGTCTAAGAGACTTCCTAACAAAGAAGCCCTTAGCAAGACGGCTGCTAAAGGGGCAAGGATTTCACAGAGCTTACTGCTCAGGAGAAAGGATAGGCAGACAAAATTGTCTGGGTACACTCTTCCCAGCAGGCTGGGAGCTTTCATGATATTCAGGTGCTCCAGATCCCTGGCTGCCTACACAGCTCCAAGAACACCTTCTGTGACGGGCAGACTAGTGCGCCTTTCTTTTGGCCAGCCATACTGGGCGTGCAAACCGGGAAATCATTCCCTGGTGTTAGGCCAGCCAGAGGGAAGATCTGTCTAAAGCAACTAAAAATACAAAGCACAGAGGCTTATACCTGTGTGCTCAGACCACTGGTTCAGGCAGTGGAGACAGGCATAGCAGCCAGGAACCAGGAAACAGCCCTTTCCTCCCTGGAGGCACCAATACCACTCCCCTACAATCCCTGCATTGCTTCAGGGACTGAGCAGCTCCAGAGAGTAGAGCTTCTGGGCACTAGAGGGCACCATACACAAATATGAAAAGCCAAAGAAACCTGGTCCAGAGTAAAATTATGAATACAACTCCTGAGAAAGATTTAAATGATATGGCCCTTATGACTCTCCCTGAAAGGGAGTTCAAAATAAAAATCATTAACATGCTCATGGAGGTACGGAAAGATATTCAAGAACTCAGGAATGAATTCCGGTCAGATACCCAATCATTGAAGAACACAATGGACGGTATTAAAAGCAGATTGGATACTGTGGAGGAGATAATAAATGAAACAGAAACTAGAGAAGAGGAATACAAAGAAGCTGAGGCACTAAGAGAAAAAAGGATCTCTAAGAATGAAAGAATATTGAGAGAACTGTGTGACCAATCCAAATGGAACAATATTCGCATTATAGGGATACCAGAAGAAGAAGTAGAGAGAAAAAGGGATAGAAAGTGTCTTTGAGGAGGTGATTGCTGAAAAATTCCCCAATCTGGGGAAGGAGATAGTCTCTCAGGCCATGGAGGTATGCAGATCCCCAACATAAGGGACCCAAGGAAGACAACAGCAAAACATATAGTAATTAAAATGGCAAAGATCAAGGATAAGGACAGACTATTAAAAGCAGCCAGAGAGAGAAATAAGATCACATACAAAGGAAAACCCATAAGGCTATCATCAGACTTCTCAGCAGAAACCTTACAGGCCAGAAGGCAGTGGCATGATGTATTTAATGCAAGGAAGCAGAAGGGCCTTGAACCAAGATTACTTTATCCGGCAAGATTATCATTTAAATTTGAAGGAGGGATTAAACAATTCCCAGATAAGCAAAAGCTGAGAGAATTTGCCTCCCACAAACCATCTCTACAGCGTATTTTGGAGGGACTGCTATAGATGGAAGTGTTCCTACGGATTAATAGCTGTCACCAGAGGTAATAAAACCACAGTAAAGAAAGTAGAACAGCTAATTACTAAGCAAATGCAAAATTAAATTAACTATCCCCAAAGTCAATCAAGGGATAGACAAACAGTACAGAATATGATACCTAATGTATAAAGAATGCAGTAGAAAGAAAAAGGAGGAAGGAAACAAACAAACAAAAAAGAACCTGTAGATTGTGTTTCTAATAGCATATTAAGTTAGTTGTTAGACTTTTAGATAGTAGGGAAGTTAACCTTGAACCTTTGGTAACAACGAATCTGAAGCCTGCAATGCCAATAAGTACATACCTACCCATAATCACCCTAAATGTAAATGGACTGAATGCACCAGTCAAAAGACATAGAGTCACAGAATGGATAAAAAAGCAAGACCCATCTATATGCTGCCTTCAAGAGACTTACTTTAAACTCAAAGACATACACAGACTAAAAGTGAAGGGATGGAAAAAGATATTTCATGCAAACAACAAGGAGAAAAAAGCAGGTGTTGAAGTACTTGTATCAGACAAAATAGACTGCAAAACGAAGAAAGTAGCAAGAGATAAAGAAGGACATTACATAATGATAAAGGGGTCAGTCCAACAAGAAGATATAACCATCATAAATATATATGCACCCAACACAGGAGTGCCAGCATATGTGAAACAAATACTAACAGAATTAAAGGAGGAAATAGACAGCAATGCATTCATTTTAGGAGACTTCAACACACCACTCACTCCAAAGGACAGATCAACCAGATAGAGAATAAGTAAAGACACAGAGGCACTGAATAACACACTAGAACAGATGGACCTAACAGACATCTACAGAACTCTGCACCCAAAAGCAGCAGGATACACATTCTTCTCAAGCGCACATGGAACATTTTCTAGAATAGACCACATACTAGGCCACAAACAGAAACTCAGTAAATTAAAAAATATTGAAATCCTACCAACCAACTTCTCAGATCACAAAGGTATAAAACTAGAAATAAATTTTAGAAAGAAAACAAAAAGGCGCACAAATACATGGAGACTTAACAACATTCTCCTAACTAATCAATGGGTTAATGACCAAATCAAAACAGAAATCAAAGAATATATGGAGACTAATGACAACACCAACACAAAGCCACAACTTCTGTGGGACGCAGCAAAGGCAGTTCTAAGAGGAAAGTATATTGCAATCCAGGCCTATTTAAAGAAGGAAGAACATTCCCAAATGAATAGTCTAAAGACATAATTACTGAAATTGGAAAAAGAAGAACAAATGAGGCCCAAAGTCACCAGAAGGAGGGACATAATAAAGATTAGAGAAGAAATAAATAAAATTTAGAAGAATAAAACAATAGAAAAAAATCAATAAAACCAAGAGCTGGTTCTTTGAAAAAATAAACAAAATAGATAAACCCCTAGCCAGACTCATTAAGAGAAAAAGAGAATCTACACACATAAACACAATCAGAAATGAGAAAGGAAAATCACGATGGACTCCACAGAAATACAAAGAATCATAAGAGAATATTATGAGAATCTATATGCTAACAAGGTGGAAAACATAGAAGAAATGGACAACTTCTTAGAAAAATACAACCTTCCAAGACTGACCAAGCAAGAAACAGAAAAACTAAACAGACCAATCACCAGCAACGAAATTGAATCGGTAATCAAAAACTACCCAAGAACAAAACCCCCGGACCAGATGGATTCACCTCTGAATTCTACCAGACATATAGAGAAGAAATAACACCATTCTCCTTAAAGTTTTCCAAAAAATAGAAGAGGAGGGAATACTTCCAAACTCATTCTATGAAGCCAGCATCAGTCTAATACCAAAACCGGGCAAAGACCTCACCAAAAAAGAAAATTACAGACCAATATCCCTGATGAGTGTAGATGCAAAAATACTCAACAAAATATTAGCAAATCGAATTCAAAAATACATCAAGAGGATCATACACCATGATCAAGTGGGATTCATCCCAGGGATGCAAGATGGTACAACATTCGAAAATCCATCAACATCATCCACCACATCAACAAAAAGAAGAACAAAAACCACATGATCATCTCCATAGATGCTGAAAAGCATTTGACAAAATTCAGCATCCATTTCTGATTAAAACTCTCAACAAAATGGGTATAGAGGGCAAGTACCTCAACATCATAAAGGCTATATATGACAAACCCACAGCTAACATCATACTTAACAGCGAGACACTGAAAGCTTTTCATCTAAGATCAGGAACAAGACAGGGATGCCCACTCTCTGCACTGTTATTCAACATAGTACTGGAGGTCCTAGCCACGGCAATCAGACAAAACAAAGACATACAAGGCATCCAGATTGGTAAAGAAGAAGTCAAATTGTCACTATTTGCAGATGACATGATACTGTACATAAACAACCCTAAAGACTCCATTCCAAAACTACTAGAACTAATATCTGAATTCAGCAAAGTTGCAGGATACAAAATTAACACACAGAAATCTGTTGCTTTCCTATCCACTAATGATGAACTAACAGAAAGAGAAATCAGAAAAACAATTCCATTCACAATTGCATCAAAAAGAATAAAATACCTAGGAATAAACCTAACGAAGGAAGTGAAAGACCTGTACTCTGAAAAACTACAAGACACTCCTAAGAGAAATTAAAGAGGACACTAACAAATGGAAATGCATCCCATGCTCTTGGCTAGGAAGAATCAATATTGTCAAAATGGCTATACTACCTAAAGCAATCTACAGATTCAATGCAATCCCTATCAAACTTCCAACAGCTTTCTTCAATGAAGTGGAACAAATAATTCTAAAATTCATATGGAACCACAAAAGACCCCGAATAGCCAAAGCAATCCTGAGAAGGAGGAATAAAACAGCGGGAATTATGCTCCCTGACTTCAAGCTATACTACAAAGCCACAGTAATCAAGACAATTTGGTATTGGCACAAAAACAGAACCACAGACCAGTGGAACAGAATAGAAAATCCAAACATTAACCCAAACATATACAGTCAACTAATATTTGATAAAGGAGCCTTGGATACACAATGGGGAGATGACAGCCTCTTCAGCAGCTGGTGTTGGAAAAACTGGACAGCTACATGTAAGAGAATGAAACTGGACTATTGTCTAGCCCCATACACAAAGGTAAACTCAAGGTGGATCAAAGACTTGAATGTAAGTCATGAAACCATAAAACTCTTAGAAAAAAACATAGGCAAAAATCTCTTGGACATAAACATGAGCAACTTCTTCATGAATATATCTCCCCCGGCAAGGGAAACAAAAGCAAAAATGAACAAGTGGGACTATATCAAGCTGAAAAGCTTCTGTACAGCAAAGGACACCATCAGTAGAACAAAAAGACATCCTATAGTATGGGAGAATATATTCATAAATGACATATCTGATAAGGGTTTGACATCCAAAATATATAAAGAACACATGCACCTTAACAAACCAAAAGCAAATAATCCAATTAAGATATGGGAAGACGACATGAAGAGTCACTTCTCTAAGGAAGAAATTTAGATGGCCAACAGGCACATGAAAAGATGCTCCACATCGCTAATCATCAGAGAAATGCAGATTAAAACCACAATGAGATATCACCTCACACCAGTGAGGATGGCCAACATCCAAAACACAAACAACAACAAATGTTGGCGAGGATGTGGAGAAAAGGGCACCCTCCTACACCGTTGGTGGGACTGCAAATTAATTCAACTATTGTGGAAAGCAGTATGGAGGTTCCTCAAAAAACTCAAAATAGAAATACCATTTGACCCAGGAATTCCACTCCTAGGAATTAACCCTAAGAATGCAGCAGCCCCAGTTTGAAAAAGACATATGCACCCTTATGTTTTTATCGCAGCACTATTTACAATAGCCAAGAAATGGAAGCAACTTACGTGTCCATCAGTAGATGAATGGATAACGAAGAAGTGGTACATATACACAGTGGAATATTATTCAGCCATAAGAAGAAAACAAATCCTACCATTTGCAACAACATGGATGGAGCTAGAGGGTATTATGCTCAGTGAAATAAGCCAAGCCTAAAAAGACAAGTATCAAATGATTTCAGTCATATGTGGAGTATAAGAACAAAGAAAAAAATTGAAGGAGCAAAACAGCAGCAGACTTCCAGAACCCAAGAGCGGTCTAATAGTTACCAAAGGGAAAGGGCTGGGGAGAATGGGTGGGAACGGAGGGATGGGAAAAAGGGGCATTACGATTAGGAGATGTAATGTTGGGGGGCACGGGGAGGGCAGTACAACTCAGAAGACAAGTAGTGATTCTATAGCATCTCACTACGCTGATGGACAGTGACTGTAATGGGGTTGGTGGTGGGGACCTGATGAAGAGGGTAGTTTAATAACCATAATATTGCACATGTAGTTGTAGATTAATGATACCAAAATAAATTATAAAAAAAAAGAATTGAAGGAGAGATTGAAAGTTTTCCAGATATATGAAGGTTGAAATAATTCAGCACCACTAGATCAGCCTTACTTGATATATTAAAGAGACTTTGGTAGATGGAAATGTTCTTAAGTGTAAATATATTTCATCCTTGAAAATAAACCCACAGTAGAGGTAGTTGACCAACTACTTATAAAGCAAGTATCAAGTTTAAAAAGACAAAAGTAGTGAAATCAACGATACACAAAAATCAGTCAAGGGATACACAAAATAGGTTATGACATCTTACACATAAAGTATGGAGGATGAATAAGAATAAAAGAGTAGTACTTTTAGATTGTGTTGGAAATAGAGTGACAATCAACTTGACGTAGACTTATAAATTTAGGAAACTATGGATAACAAGAGAAGAGTATAAGAAAGGAAAAAGGAACAGAGAGGAGCTACAAAAACAACCAGAAAACAATTAATTACATGGCAGTAAGTACATACCTATCCATAACTACCTTACATGTAAATGGACTGAATGCATCAATCAGAAGACATAGAATGCCAGATGGATAAAGAAACAAGACCTATTTATATACTGCCTACAGTAGAAACATTTCAGACATAAAGACATACATAAACTAAAAGTGAAAGGATGGAAAAAGATATTTCATGCAAAGAAAAGGGAGAAAAAAGCAAGAGTAACAGTACATGTATCAGACAAAATAGACTTCAAAACCAAGAAAGTCATAAGAGACAAGGAATTTACATAACAATAAAAGGATCAGTCTAAAAAAAAGATATAATAATTGTAAATATCTGCACATCCAACACAGGAGCACCTAAATTTATCAAACACATGCTAACAGACCTAAAGGCTGAAGTAGACACAATTACATTAGAGGATTTTAAAGCCCCACTCACATCAATGGACAGATCATCAGACAGAAAATAAATAAGGAAACAGAGGCACTAAACAACATGTCAGACCACACAGACTTAAAAGATATATACAAACATTTTACCCAAAAGCAGTTGGATACACATTTTTCTTAATGCACATGGAACATTCTTCAGAACAGATCACATATTAGGATGCAAAAATAGCCTTAATAAATTTAAAAAGATTGAAATTTTATTAGGCATCTTTTCAGATCACAATGGTATGAAACTGGAAATCAGTTACATGAAGAAAACCATAAAAACCCCATAAATGTATGGAAACTAAACAACATGCTTCTAAATAATCAATGAATCAATGAGCAAATCAAAGAGGAAATCAGACAATACATGGAGACAAATGAAAACAGAAACATGACAATTCAAAATATGTGGGAGGCAGTAAAGGTGGATCTAAGTGGGAAGCACACAGAATACAGGCCTACCTCAAGAAACAAGAACAATCTCAAAAAACAATCTAAATTTACAACTAAAGAAACTAGAAAAGGAACAAAGGAAACCCAAAGTTAGTAGAAGGAGGGACATAGTAAAGAACAGAGCAGAAATAAGTAAAACAGAGAAGAAAAAAAACACAATAGAAAAAAATTAATGAAACCAAGAGTTGGTTCTTCAAGAAGATAAACAAAACAGACAAGCACCTAGCCAGACTTATCAAGAAAAAAAGAGAGAGTACACAAATAAAAAAAAAAAGAAGTGAAAAAGAAGTTACAGCTGATACCATGGAAATTCAAAGAATTATTGCAGAATTCTACAAGAAATTATATGCCAATGAACTGGAAACCTTGAAAAAATGTACAAATTCCTCAAAAAGTACAATCTTCCAAGACTGACTCAGGAAGAAAAAAAATCTTAACAAACTGATTAACTAACAAAATTGAATTGGTAATCTAAAAACTCCCAACAAAATTCATGACTAGATGGTTTCACAGGTGAATTCTATGAAACATTTAAAGAAAGGCTGATACCCATCCTTCTTAAAGTATTCCAAAAAAAATAAACGAGGAAGGAATACTTCCAAACTCATTTTATGAGGCCAGTGTTACTCTCATACCAAAACAAAAGACATTACAAAAAAAATTATGACCAATATCCCTGATGAACATAGTTGCAAAAAATCTTCAACAAAATATGAGCAAACTAATTTCAAAAATACATCAAAATGATCATCCATCATAACTGTCTGGGATTTATTCCAGGGATGCAAGGATGGTTCAATATTCATAAATCAATCGACAGCATACACCACATCAACAAAATGAGGATAAAAACCACATGATCATCTCAATAGATGCTGAAAAAGCACTTAACAAAATTCAACATCCAATCATGATAAAAACTCTCAATTATATAGGTATAGAGGGAACATACCTCAACAAAAGGCCAAATATGACAAACCCACAGCTAACGTCATTCTTAATAGCAAGAAGCTGAAAGTTTTACCTCTAAGATTGGGACATGCCCACTCTCCCACTTTCATTCAACATAGTACTGGAAGTCCTAGCCAGGGCAGTCAGACAAGAAACAGAGATAAAAAGCATCCAAACTGGTAAGGAAGAAGTAAAATTGTCACTATTTGCAGATAGCATGATACTATATATAGACAACCTTAAAGACTCCATCAAAAATCTCCTAGAACTAACAAATGTTTCAGCAAAGTTGCAGGATACAAAATCAATACACAGACATCTGTTGTATTCCCATATACTAATAATGAACTAGCAGAAAGAGAAATCAGGAAAACAGTTCCATTTACAATTGTATCAAAAATAAAAACAATAAAGTACCTAGGAATAAACCTAACCAGGGAGGTGAAAGACCTGTACTTTGAAAACTATAAGACACTGATGAAAGAAATTGAAGACACAAATCAATGGAAATTTGTCCCATACTCATGGATAGTGAGAATTAATATTTTCAAAATGGTCATTATGCCCAGAACAATTTATATATCAATGCAATCCCCATCAAAATGCCAATGGCATTTTTCAATTAACTAGAGCAAAGAACAGGCCCATAGATCAATGGAAAAGAATAGCAAGCCCAGAAATAAACCAACTCATATATGGTCAACTAATATATGACAAAGGAGCCACGAATATACAATGGGGGAAAGGCAGTCTCTTCAATAAATGGTATTGGGAAACCTGGGCAGGAACATGATACTGGATTACTGTCTAACACCATATACAAAAGTAAACTCAAAATGGATTAAAGACCTAAATGTAAGACATGAAACCATAAAGCTCTTAGAAGAAATCATAGGCAAAAATCTCTTGAACATAAGCATGAGTCATTTTTTTCTGGACACATTTCCCAGGCAAAGTAAACAAAAAGAAAAATAAACAAGTGGGGCTACATCAAACTAAAAAGCTTCGGGACGGCAAAGAACACCATCAACAAAACAAAAAGGCAGCCTACACAGTGTGGGAGAATATTTTCATAAATGATATGTCCAATAAAACTATATATTTAAACTATATAAGGAATTCATATGTCTCCAAACCAAAAAAACAAATAACCTGATTAGAAAATAGGCAGATGACCTGAATAGACATTTTCTAGAGAAGATATACAGACAGCCAACAGGCACATGAAAAGGTGCTCCACTTCGCTAATCAGGGAAATGCAAATCAAAACCACAGTGAGATATCACCTCACACCAGTCAGAATGGCCACTATTCAAAACACAAGAAATAACAAGTTTGGAAAGAATATGGAGAAAAGGGAACCCTCCTACAGTGTTGGTGGGAATGTCAGTTGGTGCAGCCAATATGGAAAACAGTATGGAGGTTCCTCAAAAAACTAAAAATAAAAATACTGTATGACCCAATAATTCTACTTCTAGGAATTTTCTTGAAGGAAATAAACTCTCTGATTTTAAAAGATATATGTACCCTTATGTTTATTGCTGCATTATTTAGAATAGCCAAGATTTGGAAGCAACCAGTGTTTGTCAATAGATGAATTGATAAAGAAAAGGTGATACATATACAAAATGGAATATTATTCAACCATACAAAAGGAAGAATTTCTGCCATTTGCAACAATAGAGATAGACTTAGAGGGTATTATGCTAATGATATGAGTGGAACCATGTCATATGTGGTCTTTCATTATTGGTTTCTTTCACTTAGCATAATGTTTTCAAGGTCAATCCGTGTTGTACCATGTAACAGTACTTCATTCCTTTTTATGGCTAATACACCACTGTACGAATAGACCACTTTTGTTTATTCATGCATAGTTTATAGACACTTGTGTTGTTTCCACTTTTTGGCTTTTCTGAGTAATGCTGCTACAGACATTCTGTACAAGTTTCTAAGTTTTCATTTCTCTTGTTTATGTAGGTGTGGAATTGCTGAAAGAAGATAACCTTTCAGATTGGCTTCTGAAGTGCCTGCACCATTTTAACTTCCACTGGCAGCATATAGGAGGGTTCCAAGTTTTCCACATCTTCACCAGTCCTTCTTATTACCTAAATTTTTAATTCTAGCCATCTTAGTAGGTGGGGAGTGGCTTCTCATTGATTTGCATTTCCCTGATGGCTAATTATGTTGAACATCTTTTCATGTTCCTATTGGCTATTTACATTGACTATTTTTCTTTGAAAACTGTGTATTCAGATTCCTTGCCCATTTGTTAACTGGTTAATTTTTCTTTTCATTGTTGAACTATGAATATTCTTTACATATTCTATATCAAGTACCTTATCAGATATATGATTTGCAAAATATCATCTCCCATTCAATGCGTTGTCTCTTTACTTTCTTTATCATGTCCACTGATACACAAAATTCTCAGTTTTGTTGAAGCCCTATTTATTTTATTTTTATCTTTTGTTCCTTCTGTTTTTGGAATGTATCTAAGAATCCACTGCCAAATCCAAGGTCATAAAGATTAGCCCTTGTTTTCTTTTAAGAGTATTATAATTTTAGCTCTTATATTTTGGCCATTAACCCATTTAGATTAATTTTTAATATGGTGTGAGTAAGGTCCAGTTTAATTCTTTGCATGTAATTACCCAGTTTTCTCAGCACCATTTGATGAAAGATTGCTTCTTCTCCTTTGAATAGTCTTGGCACCCTCATTGAAATTCAGTTGACCACAGATGTATAGGTATTGGTAGTGTTTTAGGTAAAGAAAAAAAAAGAAGAAAAACACAGCATTTGGGAAGCTAAAAAGGTTTAATTTGTAATTTATTTCTAATTTGGAATAAAGGTTCAGTTGGATTCATAATTAATCAACAGTTAATTGGAACATATTTCATCTATTACCATATTTTATATTTCATTACCACATATTTATATTTTGTATTACCATATTTATACTATTCTTATGTCAGACATTTGAATAATTCTGACAAGCTGCTTTATTTGCATAGAATACCTGACTGTAGAAATTAGCTGAAATTAATATTGATTGATAGGTACTTATCTGGTTGCAAACTTTTCTTTAGGGATAATATTGAATCATAACTAAAGTGACAATTGAGGATTGACTGATAAATCCAAACTTCAATCCCAATAAACCAATGGAACTAATTCAGAGTTGGAGATGGTAGTTGTTATCTGACTGGACTGGATTCAGCTGAAAAAAGAGGTACCCCCAATTAATTTTGGATTAAATAAAAGGGAACCCTATCTCTCCTTCATATGAATGTAATAAGGGTCAGCAGTCCTGGACTAATATAGCTACTGGAGTCCCAGACTTCTAGTTCATTGCTTTCCCATCCTTTAGACAAGGCTAGAATCTACAGTGCTCCAAAATGGTGAACCACGCTCCAGCCATCACATTTGTAGTCCAGACAGCAGGTTGTAAGATGAGAAACAGAGGAAGGGAGTGGGTAAAGGGCATGCATCAGATACTGATAAAGATGCCTCTTGAAAGCTGCCATATAACTTTTCCTCATACATCTCAGTCACTAAAATTTAATCATAGAGTACCTACTGGCTATGCCACATAGCAAGGAAGGATGGGAAATGTAGTCTTTACCTGGTGTCTTTAAAGAGATGTGTGTTATTACTGGAGATATTGGGATAGGCACTGCAGTGATAGGCCAGATGCAGGCTGATGGGAAAGGGAAGCTCCGGCTTCAGGCAGTAATTTAAAACAATAATAAAATTGTTTAAATCTCTGTCTGTCTTTATTGCCATGTGCCAGTAAATCTAAACAATGCCAGTAGTAAAATATTCCTGTCTTTTGGTGATATATTGTCTAAGCCAAGGTCCCTCAACTGCGGCACTAATGACATTGTGAGCTGGATCGTTCTTTCTTGTGGGAGGAGGTTTGCCTGTCCTGTGCACTGTAGGATGCCCACTCATCAGTAGACGACAGCAGTGGCAACCCAAAATATGCCCAGACATTGCCAAAATTTCCCTGTGGGGCAAAGTTGCACTCTATTAAGAACCAGTGGTCTAAATATGTGCTACATTTATAGCTGAGTTGCAATATTATATCTAAAATATTCAAGTTAGCACATGTGAATAATTTATCTATTCATAAGCTTTGTATTTTATGTGAAGGAAATTTGGAAAACTTTCAGTGGTGCTGTCAGCCCAAATATGTGGCCTCAGCTATATGCATCCTCTTTGAAAGCGACTTTGGATGGACCAGAATTATCTGAGCTTGCTTTGTCTCCAACCACTGTGGGCTACACACTCTTGCTTTGAAACGGTAGATTCAAAATAAGCAATAAGAGCATAGTGACTATAAGCACAATGAAAAAACAATTTGAGTACTTCAATTACGTCATTCTTTATGACCATCTCGAGTTTTTATGTTCGAAATGAACAAGTATCATTTAAATACCAATTTCAGATTATGTGTGAAATATTTTATTTTCTTTGAATAATAAATTTAAAATTGAAATTTGTTATTATTTTAAATTGTTATTCTTACCTACTATTGAGCTCTAATGTTATTATTTATTATGGTCAGGCACTGACAGTACTCTTTTGTTCAAAAATATATTAATGTAATTAAGGTGTATTTTTAAAATTTTTGTTTATCTATTTACTGATAAGATTATGTATATGAGATTCAGTATCAGAACATTTTCACAGTTTGCATTTCCTTTCTGGCCATTATTATTATTAGGTAGTTCATTTCATGATTATTACTGAAAATGATTTTTCATAAAGAGTTGGGAGTTGTTAGAAAATGACCTGCTTTAGATTTACTCCTGCCAGCTTTGCCACTGAGCAGTCAGCATGCTCTGCCATCATGGGTCCAAACAAATTCTTAAAATGATAGGAAAGACATCATCCTAAAAATGGGAGGTTTGGGAGAAATTCCCTGCCAAAAATAACTCATTTGAAAAGGCCTAGAGGCATTTCAAACACCACAGGATCCAGACTGGAGGTGCCCAAGTGAGCCACCATTAAGGCCAGTTGATGCCCAGTGGCTGAGGCTGGGAGATGAGAAGTGACAGATTGATGAGAGCCACTTTATTTTGCATCAGAAAATCTCAACTGTGATATTTTCTTGCAAGTCTCAACTCTTTATGACAGTAATGAATACTGAGACTAGGAAATGATCCTACTTGAAGAGAGGAAACCGATGGTCTCTCTGTTCACCCATAAATCCTTGCTTGACACTCTTGTAATTTGAGGGAGTTTCCTCTCAATGAGATATTAAATGAATACAGAAATTGCCAGAACACTGGCCTTTCTGAACTCTTGCATTCCCACAGGGTGAGCTAATTAGAACCTAATGAACAATTCATTGGCTTCTCCATATGACAGGGTTGAACCAGTTCAAGTGGCCTTTTTTCTGAAATAGACATGAACAGGCAAGAAGCCTGAATTAGAAACACAAAGTATATTTATACCAAAACAGAACAGAACTACATGGACCTACATGTTTTTAAAAATCCTACATTAGGGGTCTTAGGAAGATTCTGGTTTTAGAAACCAGTTCAAAGTTGGAAAATCCCAATCTAGATATGTTTTGCATTAACTACCAGGTAACAGATTGGCCTTTTCCCCTAGTGATCTAATTCTGGAATCAGGGGACCAGCTGGTGCCGTCTTAGATGATTGTGAAAAGTAGTCAATAGAATAGAGACTTTGATCTAGGTCTTTCTCAGATAGGTGTGCCCCTCTCCTCACTCACGTTTATTTGGTATTCTACTATTGATAACTATTGATATCATTAGGACAAGGTTATTTTCTCCAGAGCTGTATGATCAACCTAGTATGGTATCCATAGCATATTCATAGGACATTCAGATAGATAGAAGTCCTACAGACAGCATGTAAGTCCTACTATAGACCTTGGTGATAAGAGTCAAAGACAACCCAAGCCAAAGATGGGGCAATCTGAGCATCAAAAACAATACTTACCTGCATACTCTTGAGAATGCAAAATGGTACCACTCTTCTAGACCAGATTTTTCCAATATCCAGAAAAATTTCATGTACATTTTCAGATCATTTAGCAAACACACCTCTAGGAATCTATCCCAAAGATACTGGCAAAAAATATGAAAAGAGTTTTACATAAGGTTATTCACTGTAGCGTTATTTGTAAAGTTGAAGACTGGAAACAAAAAAATGTTTACCAAAAGGGACTGGTTGAATAAACTCTGATACACCCATCAGTGGAGTACCACACAGTTTATGTAGGCGGAAAAGTCATCACTCGCAAAAGAAAAGAATGTGTATATACCCCCCCCACCACACACACGCACACACACACACATATATATATATGTATACATATTTACATATTTACAATTTAATCCCTAGAACCTGTGAATGTTACCTTATATAGCTTCCTTTAAAAAAAAAAGTCTTTGCAGATCTGATTCAGTTAAGGATCTTGTGATGAGTTTATCTAGATGGGCCCTACATGCAACCTTAGAAGAAGGTAGTCCAAGGAGATTTGACATGCACAGAGAAGAAGGTGTTATAAAGTGGAACAGAGAAAGATTTGAAGATGCTAGCTTTGAGGACTGCAGTAACATGGCCATAAGCCAAGAGAGATTGTAGCCACCAGTGGCTGGAAGAGGCAAGGAACAAATTCTCTCCCAGAGCCTAGGGAGGGAGTGCAGCCATGATAACACCTGATTTTGACCCAATGACACTGATTTTTTACTTTTGGCTTGTAGAATTACAAGAAAATAAAGTTCTTTTGTCTTAAGCCACCAAGTTTGTGCTAATTTGTTACAAAAGCTACAGGAAACGAATATATATCTGTAAACAGGAATGAGTTATGTATTCCTGTGGACTGGTTATCCAGTATACAAACTGATATTGGAAAACTTTTTCTATGAAGATCCAAATAGTTAATATTTTTGGCTTTGCGTGCCGTATAGTCTCTGCTCCATCTACTCAACTCTGATGTTGTAGCCATCCACAATATGTAATTGAGTGGGTATGGCTGTGCTCCAAAACAACTTTATTTAAAGAAACAGGTGGTGGACCAAATTTGGTCTGTAGGCCATATTGTTTGCAAGCCCTTGATGTAGAATTAAGTAAAAAAAGCAAGGTGGAGAAAAGAAGACATGGTGGCATAATATGCTACCATTTATCTAAGAATGTGAAATAAGGATACACATAGAAAATAATGGAAAGAATAACAAAAATGTATTTTAAGTGGTTCCATGTTAGAGAGGGAGGTACAGAGGGTAGAGGAGCTGGTGAGAGAAACTAAACTTCTCATAATGTATTTCATTTTATAGATTTGACTTTGTAATCATAAAAATATTTTATGTAAACGTGAATCAAAGTTAACTTTAAAAAGCAGTACCTCCATCCATGTTGTTGCAAATGTTAGGGGGGCACGGGGAGGGCTGTACAACCCAGAGAAGACAAGTAGTGACTCTATAGCATCTCACTATGCTGATGGACAGTGACTGTAATGGGGTTGGTGGGGGGAACTGATGAAGGGGGTAGTGTAATCACTATAGTATTGCACATGTAATTGTAGATTAATGATATCAAAATAAACTTGAAAAAAAAAGCAGTACCTATACACAGAAGGCAAAGGGCCGTAAATGAACCTGTGTCCCAATGGTCACATACCTGTACAGAGACTTCAAAATAGTTATTTGACTATATATTCATGTGGGAAATTTTCCCATAGACAAAAAAGGAAGAAAGTGTAAATCAACCTCAGATGTTTTCAGTAATAATGTTGCTATTGATGGTGTTTGTATGATTATTCTAAGCCTGGTGGTTGTGTATTGTGGGATGAAACCAGTGGGGGATTACACTGGAATTACTGAGAATTTAGTTTTTTAGAATGAGAAAAAGAAGATTAAGGTATATAAAATAAATAAATATAGTCTGAATTTGGTTTGTAAGGTAAAATGTATTATGGACTAAATAAAAAATGTATATGTATTTCCTAGCTCTGTCCACTGAAAAAGTCTATAAATAAAGATCAACATAGCAGCTACAGGCTCTTCTAGCATCCAAAGTATGGCCTCAAAGTAACATTTCCCATTAAAAGATAGAGAGAGTACTCTTGACAGAAATGGCAGATTCTAGTCTGAGACAAGAATTGTACAAGATGAGTCTGGAACATCAAAGACTATTAGTGAACGACTCATGGAATCTCTCAATGGCCAAAATTGGAGGATTTGAGAATCAATAAAAATAATGCTGGAAATGAATTAAAACCCATCCACTCCGTAGAAACCGGAGAGTGCATACAGATACCTTAATGATACTGGACACCAACACAGCAACCATACCTAATCTGGAGCATGCTGTGGAACCAGCTAATCATTTTTAAAGCTGGTAGTACACCACCATTCATGAAGTTGTATAGACAAGAAAGAAAAGAAAGTCAAATATGAATCTGATGAAGCCTGTAGATCCAAACACTATTTTCATGAAACATGGGGAACAAAGAAACACTTTTAATGAGCAGAGTCAGCAAAATTCAGACTCTAGAAAACCCTGCAAAGCAAATGAATTCATTCTGAATGAATAAATTGTAAATAAAAAAAGAGGAAGGGAATCCCATTCAGAAAAAGAGAACTAAAACACACCTCAAACAATGACAGATAAGCCTCTTATTTCGATTAGTAAGAGAAAGTATAAAAACTGAGAAAGGGACTTGAGCACTGATTAGATATTTGAAGATAATAAAGAATTACTGTTCATTGTTTTTAGGCATGAATATTTAAAGATAAAATTTTGTGATGTTTGGGACTTGCATTGAAATAATATATGGTGGGGGAGGGAAGGAGTATAGGGGAAACAAGATCGACCATAAACTGGTAGTTGTTAAAGCCTGATGATAAGGAGCTGGGGGTCCTTATAGTAACATGCCCTCTACTTTTTGTCTAGAATTTTTTATAATAAATTATTTAAGTCAAACAAATCAAAACACAGCAAAAGAAAAAACAATTCTCCCCCAAATAGTAAAGAGACGAATGCAATAAATCAAATACAAAACTGTCCAGCTTATAAAAATCCGTGAGTCAATAATGATTCTTTTAAAATAACTAAATTTGTTGCTCACTGTTGATGTTGCAAGGGCATAAGCTAATTATTGCTGAATATTTATAAATACTGGGAGAAAATAAGGTCTTTCCTCAGCAGACTATATCTGATGAGAAAGTTATTCTTTACAGGAGAATGACAACTATATAAAAGCAGGAGGAAAGAGAAAAAATTTTAAATCATATTTTGTACCCTCTAATGAAATAATAAAATGGAGCAATATCAGTGGCTGAGAAAAACCATTAGGTGAGCTTCATAATGGAGAACTTCATCATGGATGAAATGAGCTGACATCACTTGACCCTTAATAACAGTAAGCAAGGGACAGCCTGTCATGACCTGCTTCTAATAGGGTGCACTAGATAGCACTTACATCACTTATAAAGTACTTTCTGACCAAAAAGCTGAACTTTCATCTAAGTAAGCCTCTTTATCCATGTAACCATCAGTTTCAGAATATGCAGCAAGCAGAGGAGCATGTTTAACAAGACCAGGAGGAAGCAGTAAGTCAAACCCAGAATGTAGAAAAAAATCTTAGGACAACAGACACAATTTCCTTCACAAACACATAGCACAGGAAAGGGCAGGGATGATCTAGAGGGAAAGAGACCCAGGCAGCCTCTGGACCAGATGCAGTGCAGGCCTCACCCTCAGCCTGGTTCCAACAAGTCAGTTCTTAAAAGCCATTTGCTTTAGACAAGCAGGGCAGCTTGTACTCTGGCTGGATATTAGATGATGAAGATAAGGCATTAATGTTAATTTTGTTGGTTGTGATAATGGTGATGCGCTTATGTTAAAGAAAAGCCATTATACCATAAAGCTACCTATTAAAATATTTATAGGTGGAATGAAGTAGAGTTTGCCTTAAAATACACCAGCCCTTACCCAGAAAAGTGGTGGGGAGAGATGAAATGGCAAAGCTAACTGAACAGGTAACACAGGAAGGCCAGAAGGGAAATGGCTGTGGTGCCACGTGATGGGGTCCTGGCGGGGTGGTCACTGGTATGTGCAGTCTGCTTTTTTACATATTTGAAAAGTTCCAGTAGAAGATAAAAACAAAACAAAGCAAGAGCTCTGCTGCTTCCTTTCTCATTGTTTGTTATATACATCATTTACCAACTGGTTATGAGAACAGAATCAATGTTCAATTTTTTGCTTTATGAAAACAGAAGTCATATACTATAATTCATTTTTCTCTTTTCTCCATCCTTACGCAGCTCAGAGTCACATTTTTATTTCAACACACAAAAGATTTCAAATTCCAAGAAGCAAAGAGCATAGGTTTCACTGGGCAAATGGCAGCCTCCCTTATGAGGACATGTTCAGAAGCCATTTAGGTACCAACTGATGTACTAGAAGCTACATAGTAAATATGAATGCTGGAGCAATTAATGAAAACAACCTTCAGAGCCTTTTTGTATCTAAAAGAAAGAAAAAGAAACCCCTCACTCCACGCTTTCATTTAACCAACGGACAACCCTTGTGATAATGCCTTCTATGCTCAGATTAGTTATTCACAGGAAGATCCTGAAATGCAATCTCACCAAGTGCCTGCTTACATATTAATCACCAGATGCTTTCTGTCCACTGTCTGGGCTGCAGGCACCGATCAAGACCTTACCCTGGGCAGGACTGGAAAAGACAGGCTGCCTTAAATAAAGATTTCTGAGTCTTTGTAAACTCTCATACTGAGGTTGTTTGCCCCAAGAGTACATTCATGCTGCCTGCCTACTTCCAGCTGGCTTCGCCAGGTACTCCTTACCTTTTCTGAACAACTCGTTTGTTATGTTTCGGTTGCCAAGTATGGAAACATTCATATATGTTTTCAGGGCTGATTTTCATCACTGTTAAGTTATTCCTGCCTTAAAACAAATAAACTGTTATGCCAGATCCCTCACATCATTCCACCCAAAACAAAACCCTGCTATGTCTCTAAACTGGAGGCCATAGAGAAAGAAGGGCTGAGATGCCTGCCTTGAGGCCATAAGTCCTCAGAGGGGCCCATAACCTGAGCAGAAGGAGCAGATGGGTTTGAGAAATTACAGGGAAACCCAGGAGTCCCCACCTCAGCCCCAGAACATGGTCACCCACTCAGGGATGGTAAAATAACACTAAATGTTACGGAAGGCCACTTTTAGAATTAGCAGCAATTTTAAGTAAGATTTTGTTCTGTCAGACACTGGCTCTAATTGCAGACTTGTGAAATTAGAAAGTGTGGGAAATTACCAAAAAGAGAGGAGGAGATAATCAGCATGGAATACATACCTACTACATGCCAGGAATTTCTCCCTTCCTGAGCTCCATTTATTTGTCATAGCACATCTTGAAGAGGAACAGGGTTAACTATTGCTTTTTACAGGTGATAGGTCCAGGGAATGTAAGCTCAACTAGCATGTCTACGAGCTGTGCTGGGACTAGAGGCCAGGCTTTGACTCCAAGTTTGTGACGATACCAGGGGACCAGAGAGGCCTTGTCAAAGGAAATTCTCTTCAAATGATGGCTTTCCTCATGTTCGATGTTTCCATAACTTAGAACACAGAGAAATGAATTGCACAAACGTGTCTCCCCATTCATTCTTCCCATAGTGCTATCTGGCTGGATAATCAATACCGAGCCTTCTGAATTATCTCCCCGTCCAGCGTGATGAAGGTAACAGACGCAATTGACATGTGAGCCTAGAAAATGTAACACAGAAACAATTACTAGCACATTACTCCTTGGAAACTGTAATAGGCTTGATCTGCTCTGTAGAAACCAGACCTCCGCAGTCCTTTATTCACTCCACTCCACTCCCTCCTCTTTGTAATTGTTTCTGCAGAGCTGCTGCAAAATGAAGGCGGTAGTGGGTTCACCTGTGCATAAGCTCGTTTGTTGGGCTTCCTAGAAAGGTTATTTTTTGCTTTCAAAAGTAGCAAACAAAAGCAAGTGAGCCCACTAATCAGAAATGAATTTCTGATTAAAGGGAGAGGAGGGGGAAACTGCTACAGTAGCAGATACATCCGAGTGTTCCACAGCACCCATTTCTCCTCACCTGAGTGCCCTGAGAAGACCCACACCACCGACAGGGAGCGGGCCTGTCAGCGCCCCTCCAACCAACGTCGATTGGTAACTTTCCACCCAAAGTCTTGCTTGCTATGATCTTTGTCATTTATGAAGTTGCCAACAGTGGAGCCTCCATGTCTTACATTTTAGATACAGAGTCAACTAACACGTATTCCACTTAACCTCTATAGTCCTGGACACATAGGGCATTTTTCTTCCCTGAGCTCATTCCCAGAGTTAAGGGTGTCCCTCTCTTCTGCTTTGCTCCCCAGCTCCCCAGGATGGTGTTTGGCAGAGAGTGATGGATTTGTGAAGCGTGTGAGTATTCTTTAGTGGAACAACTTGCATATTAACACAGGCATTCATATCCAGACATTTCTGGATCTAACCACATTCTCCAGAAATACCACTGGTCTCCCATTGACTTTTCTAGGACATGGTCACTGCTATTCAGCTCCACTCAGCAACACAGAGAAAGATGCAGTATTAAACAACCCCAGACTGAAACAAGTTCTTAACTGTTGTAAAACTGTCCGGCTAATGCTGGAATGACCTATAGCCCATGCCTTTACGTGGCTTGCCAAGCACACCAAGAGCAGGTCTCTTGTAGTGTCATTTAACTCTCTGCCATGCTCTGCCACCTGATGTTCACGTTCTGCTGGCTGCTTGCTCCAAGAGTCAGGAGAGGGGTGTCCCAGAGTGAAGGATTGCCAGGGGAAGACAGTATCTCCTGGGCCCCAGGCAGCCTCAGCTGGCTGGAAGGAAGACGGGGAGCCCTTTGGTACAGGTTGAGGTGTGGGGCAGATTGCTCTGCTGACCCCCCTTTTAACCACATATTTATGCCCCCCTTTAAACAAATGGTATTAGGGAGACTTACCACGGGTTCCAATGGCTCTGGGATTTTCCAGACTCTTTGTTTCCCCAGAGCTGTCCATGTACCCTGAGTCCTTCTTTGGAGGCTTGAGTCCTAAGTCTACAGCAGGCCTTTCTCTACTGGTAGGTTTAGCCATGTGCACCCACCTGGGGGACCATGGAAACTTGATTCAAAGCTCACTGAGCACCATCTGCCCCACACTGCCAGCCACAGCACCTGGCCCTCTGTCTCCCTAGAGGCTCATGAGATGTTTGGAAGGCAATCATTATTAGAAAGCATTGGGCCTTATTTGAGACTAGTAGACAGACTTAAAAGTGATCATTGCAAATACGTTGACAGAACTAAAGCAAATCATGCTTAAAGAAACAAAGACGACATGAAGATAACTCATCAATAGAGAACATCGATAAAGAGACAGAAATGATTTTTTTAGTGAAAATGTTAGAGTAAAAAAATATACAATGAATGAAATGAAAGAATCACTCAAAAGAGGCTCAACAGAAGGTTTGAGTTGGCAGAAGAAAAAAATAAGCAAACTTGGAGATCACTCAACAGAGAGCATGCAGAACACAAAATAAAGAAAGAAATAAAAATGAACAGAGTCTCAGAGAAATGTGGGGCAGCATAAGCACGTCAACATAAACATAATAGGAATACCAGGAGAAGAGAGAGAGGGGTGAAAAAAATATTCAAAGAAATAATGGCTGAAAACTCCCAGATGGTGAAAGGAGGGTGAATGAACTTCAAGTAGGAAATTTTACTTTTAAACACAGAGATCCTGGCCCAGACACATCATAATCAAAATGTTGAAAGCCAAAGACGAAAAAGAAATCTTTGAAGAAGCAAGACTCATGTATGTGACTTTATGTACAAAACTCCTATGCGTGATTTATCATACAAAAGAACCATCATAGGATCATAATTGACTTCTCACCAAAGACCATGGATAGTAACAGGCAGTGGGAGGAAATCAAAATGCTGGAAGGAAAAACAAAAAGCTGTATTGCCAAAATGAAGGTGAAACAATGACATTTTCAGATAAACAAAAACCGAGAACTCATTGGTAGCAGATCTACCATACCAGAGATACTAAGGGAAGCTCTTCAGGCAGAAGGAGACACCAGAAAACCATTTGAATCTATATGGAAAAGTAAGGAGTGTTGGTAAAGATAATTAACATAGGTAGAATTAAAATACTCTATAATTATATATTTATTTTTCTTTCTCTTCTTAACTGATTTAAAAATCAATTGCGTAAAACCTCATCTATAAACAGCATTGTTTTACTTACACTTACGAATGTAATATGTGTGACAATGGCAGCACAAAGGGTGGAGTGGGAATTGTAGTAAGTAAATGACAGTAGAAGGTAGCTTGAATCCACAAGAAAAAATGAAGCAAACTAAAAATAGTAAGAAGAAACTATACGTATCTTCTAATATGTAGTATATATACATATAACATATATACATTTAAACTCTATAAATATATTTCTGTTCTTCTTTCTTCTCAAAGCTTCTTTAAAGGACATAAGATTCTATAAAGCAATAATTATAACAACATATTACTGGTTTGTAACAACCATATGTGTAATTTGTATAATAATAACACATAAAGCAGGAATGAATGGAGCTATATAGAAGTAAAAGTTTTATAAATTATAATTAATTAGTATGAATCTTATGTAGATTCTGATCAATTATGTATGTGTATGATAAGCCCTAAAACAACCACTAAGAATATAATACAAGGAACTTAATACAAAATAATTGAAGGACAGAAAATGGTACCTAGACAATATGAACTTATGATAAAAAGAGGAGTAAAGACTTGGATGAAAGGTGATCAAAATGTACAAACTTCTACTTATAAGAAAACTACATATGGGGATGTACAACCTGATGACTGTAGTTAACACTGCTGTGGTGTATTTGAAAGTTAAGAGAGTAAAGTGAAGAATTTTCATCACAGAAAAAAAATTCCCCTTTCTCTTTTTATGTATCAATATGAGATGATGGATGTTAGCTAAGCATACTATAGCAATCATTTCACAGTACCTGTAAGTCAAATCATTATGCTCTGTACTTTAAACTTATATGGCCCTGTTTGTCAGTTGTATCTCAATAAAACTTGAAAAAAAAGTACAGTAGGAACAAATGTATGACTTGCAAATATTTTCTCCCATTCCGAAGGCTGTCTTCACTTCATGATGATTTCCTTTATAGCACAAAAATGTTTAATTCTGATGAAGCCCACTTATCTACCTTTTATGTATTGCCTGTGCTTCCAATTTCATATCTAAGAAATCATGGTCTAATTGAAGCTTGTGAAGATATGCTTTTGTGTTTTTTTAAGAGTTTTATGGTTTTAGATGTGATTTTTGCAGTGCTGTTTGTTGAGTTCTTTCCAACACTGAACACCGAAATATTTCAAAGATGTTAAAAATTCATTAAGATAAATAAAACATTGAATTAAATCACCTGGGAAGCTAGATCTTTGTATATTTTCACACACAAAACAAAGTTAGTTTGAAGTCTGGAGTTCAGACATATGCTGGTACTGTCAGTGGAAGGCCCAGTGAATTGAAATGGGCAGACGGGAACCCAAAGGCCAGAGCAGTCTGGCACGAGAGGAGGTAATGATGTCACCCTAGTTTTCAGGCGAAAACATGAAATGCAAAGAAAGTGCTCAGAGCTGAGGCCAGCTTGTGTGAGGACTTAGTTAATGTGAACATTTTTTAAAGTAATGTTCCAATCTCACAGGTGAGGAATTAACATTCAGGAAGCTTAGAAAAATGTTTCAGCTAGAAAAGGATAGAGCTGAGATTTGACTCAGAAAACACCAATTCCTCCGCTTTTAGTACACCTCTTGTTGCTTTTCACCTGTGTCCAACTTGTTACTCTTCTTCTGGAGAAACGACCAGCTCTCAGGTACATAGGAAAACTTCTGCAGAGATTTTCCTGGGAATTATTTTCTTTGGGAACATAAGCACTGGGAAATTTTCTTTCTTCCCTTTCTTCCCTCCCTCCCTCTCTCCCTCTCTCCCTTTCTTCCTTTCCTTCCCTCCCTTTCTTCCTTTCCTTCCCTCTCTCCCTCCCTCCCTCTCTTCCTTTCCTTCCCTCCCTCCCTCTCTCCCTCTCTTCCTTTCCTTCCCTCCCTCCCTCTCTTCCTTTCCTTCCCTCCCTCCCTCTCTCCCTTTCTTCCTTTCCTTCCCTCCCTCCCTCTCTTCCTTTCCTTCCCTCCCTCCCTCCCTCTCTCCCTTTCTTCCTTTCTTTCTTTCCTTCTTTTCTTCTACTTTTCTTTCTATAAATAATAATTGAGCACTTATCTTTTAAAAACATTCTGAGGTAGAATATGTTTTCTTGGCTTGATATTCCAACATTGTTAACCAAGTCTTTTAGGACCTCTGAGGAATTTAGTTTCAGGAATGGTTCTCATCATGCTGATCCAGATTTCCATCTCTGATACAGTTTGCATGGGAATGGCAAATACATTATTAGAAAATGCAAATAGAAAACCGTGTGTATTTTCCCCGTGTGTATTTTCTGCAGCAAAGCTTCACAATGTAGAATTAAGCCAGAAATAAGACACTGACTGCATTTAGTTTTAAAAAATCACTGTCCACAAAACTGCCAAATAATTATGCTCTGGGGGAAGTTTTAATAGTATGGTTGCCTACCAGAGGCCCCTCCCTCCCACGAATGGGCCTCAGTGCTGACCAGCTTGGCTGATATTGGGTTCTGCTTGCCAAATTTAACATTGGCAGGTGCAAGTGATTCCAGGGAGCTGATTTTAAATAAAGAAAAGAGAAGGCAGATAAGCAAAGAAATACAAAATGCATATTTGAAGCAGTTTTTAGGAGTGCTCCCCAGTCTACCCTGCCTTCTACGATTCAGCAGATTAGTCGTCACAAGCATAGCGATCTTTCAATCCAGGAGACATAGTCAATACTCTGCAAGGAAATACCTTGAGCCCTATGACCAAATGCATCACTTACTGTCCTGCTTTCCACATCGTGGAGGTTGCACTCATCTTTCTGCCACTATGTAACAAGGACTCCCCTTCCTGCTGTTTATAAGGACGCATCCCTCACTACCTTCTGAACCCGCACCTGCTGTGTCCAGGTTTCCACTGAGGGTCTTTCCCTGGTGATTCAGCCAGGGGACTGGGAGAAGGACCTTGAGAGTACGGGGTTCCAGAGGAGGCTTTCATGGGAAGGAACCGATCCTGGGGAACAGGAAGACACTTTAGAAACACAGAAGTTTGTCCCTTGGATGCTTATTGATTAATAAAATACAGAAACAACTGAAGAAGGGGAGGTATAGTTAAAACTGGATAGCCATTTGGAAAATAATAGCTGTATATTTTTAATCTAACATTTTGCACCAAAATAAAATCCCAGTGTTTTAGAAATTCAAATCTAAAAGTGAAACTATTCAAGAACTAGAGAAAAACATGGATGCATGTCTCTATAATTTGGTAATGGAAAGCCTTTCAAATATAACTCAGATTTGAGAAGACTGGTGTTTTAAGTACATTAAGAAAAGCTTGGCAAAAAACCATAAGCAAAGTCAAAAGACAAATAACCTCACAGAAAATATTTACAGTTCATATCTTAGACAAAGAGACTCAATTTCTTAACATATAAAGAACTCTCAAAAACTAAGACCAAAAAATTAATAGCACAACCCATGGGCAAATGTATGAACATGTGAACATACTCATAGGAAAAGAAATGCACAATGAAACTGTACTGAGATACCCATTCCTCACCCATCAGGTTGGCCCAGATGCAAACCTTAACAACTTACTCTGTTATTGGTGAGTCTATGCAATCATGTACTAAATGAGGGAATTTGGCAATGTCCTACAAAATTGCAGGTACTTTTACCTTTCTATCCAGCTATCTCACTTTGAGGAATCTCATTTAAAGTTTCACAACAACAAATGGAAAACAACATATTCACTATAGCATTAAGATAAAGAATAAAGCAGAAGTCCAATAACAGGGTTGAATAAACTATGGTAACAAACAAGCCAAATAAAACATGAAATAAACAAAAAAGAATGCTGACACAGATTTGAAGTGAGCTTCAGAATATATTAAGTACAAAAGGAAGGTACAAATAGTGTATATAATGTGCTTTCTTTTGTGTCCAGAAAGGACCTTTTGCATACAATTTTTGAGGAACTTACCCATTGTGTAATATTTTGTGTTTACTTTAGAGTGAGGTTCCTTGAAACATTTGTTCTCCTATTTGTTTTGTTTTGCCCCCAGTGCCTGGGACACATTAGAAGTTTGTGATAGATGTGAACAGGCTATTACTGCTCGCTCTTTGTCTTCTTTCTCCTCTCTCACCAATTTCATATACATTCTTTGGGGGCCTGTCTCTAATTAGCTTTAATAATAGAATAGTGCTCCACACTTCATGTTTCATGGTCCAAGCATCTTAGCTCAGCTACTTCTGGGTCTACAGCCTCCAGATACTGGTTGAAGGACTGCCCATCTTTCCTGGTTGCTTGGTAACATCGTTCAAGTGATTACCTTTATTGCCCCCATGTGAGTTACCTATCGCTGCTCTAATTAATGCCTCAAGCAAACATTCCAGGAACTCTGGAGAAATATCCAATCCTTTCCACTTACCCCTGTGGAGGAATTCCTCCTCCTGACCTTGAAGATGTGTGACAATGGCCAGTATTTTCCTTATATATTTTACATGCATTCAGTCAGAATTCTCAGGTAGAAATGTTCCTTTGACTAATCTCCAGCCTTCAAGGTTTTATTTTCTCTGTTTTTGAAAAAGATTAGATATAATTCAAAATCAATGCAGCAGAAGCCTGGTATCCCACCTGTTTCAAGGCATTGCTCTATTTTCAAATCTGCTCCTTCGTGGAAGCTGCTGTGATGTGAAAATGTGTTCAACCCAATGATCTGTTTCTGTCAAGACAATTTTCATCCTTTTTCACAACTTAGTGTACTGAAGGGGTGTGTGTGTACGTGTTTCCTTATTGCGTCTTTTCGAGTATATATTTGCATCATCTATGAAAATTTATTTCTTTTTTAAATTGTCCAGGTAACAAAATAATTTAAGCATATTCAGGGATGTGGTTATCCTCTCCCCCAAGGCCAACTGCAAAAATAAATCAATAGCAATAACAATAATAACAGAGAAAACTGTGAGACAGCTCCATGAGATATTAAGAAGACATTTGTTAATTATTACAAAAAAGAGTTATTGCTAAAGTGAATCAGAAACAAATGAAAATGATTACTCATAGCAGGTAGAAATAGAGGGTAGAAGCAAGATCTCTTGTCGACCTTTTCATGTGGTCATGAGCTCTGCACTTATTTTCAAATGGTTCAGGAAAAATATTGAAATATACAGATGAGAAATGATCAATAGATAGGTGATAGATACATAATAGATTGTAGGTAAGAAACAGATGGAAGATGGAAATAGAATAAATAAACAGAAGGGGGATAGATAATATGTAAACCAAATGTGGCAAAATTCATGAGAATTAGGTTATATTTGACACAGAAAGATGGCAACAGCAGATGAAAGAGAATCTCTTTCAATTTCAAGTGTCATAAATTCCCAAACCACAAGCACTTATTGACAGAGACTTAAAGTTTATATGGTGGGAATAGGTATTTCTAACATAATCTTTATTTTAAAAGAAAACTGACAATAGAGGAGGGGCTCAAGATGGCGGCGTGAGTAGGGCAGCGGAAATCTCCTCCCCAAACCATATATATTTTTGAAAATACAACAGATACAACTACTCCTAAAAGACAGACCAGAAGATACAGGACAGCAACCAGGCTACAGCTACACCTGTGAGAACTCAGCACCTCACAAAGGGGGTAAGATACAAAGCCCCGACCCAGCGGGACCCGAGCACTTCCTCACCCCAGCGTACTGGCGGGAGGAAAAGAATCAGAGTGGGGAGGGAGTGGAAGCACAGGACTGCTAACTAAGCAGCCCTGGAGATCTGCACTGGGGGCACGGACACACATCGCATGGTGTATTGGAGATTAGAGAAACGGAAGGGCAGGATCCGAGATGGAGACTGGGAGCGGGTCCCCACAGCCGGCTCCCTGCGAAAAAAGAAAAGCAGGTGCTTTTTAAAAGTCTTAAAGGGACAAGGGCTTATCACCTGGACAAAATCATCCTGGCCCTGAAGCACCTCATGGCGATAAGCAGCTTGCCATTTATTCCCCCAGGTGAGCACTGCAAGCAAACCGGCTGACCAGCCACAACTGCAGAGCAGCTGGGGAACAGCCCCGGCCACAGCAACCACACAGTCTTCTCACAGCACACAGCTAACCGGGACAGACCCAGAGGCTGCCACCAGCATGCACCTGCCTGGTACAGACAGAGGAACCTGGAGCAAGGTCCAGAAGGCACAAAAGGGCACCGTTCTCACAGGAGAATACAGCCGGCATGTCTGCCACCCCCCACAGGGCTCCAGGCTTTCCCAAGGGCCACCCTGCTCACGGAAGCTCAGGGGATTATCCCAGAGTCTGTTCCCAGTGTGTGGGTAACCGACACAGGCAGAGAAGGGCAAGGTAACCAGCAAGCAGAAAGGGATGTTTTTCTCCCAGCTGACACATGTGCCACCTGCCTGTGACCATTACTATTGCTATGAGAAGGCAGAAGAATCTGGTCCAGTGTAAAAACCCTCAGACAACCCCAGAGAGAGGGCCTGGTGGGATAGATATAACAAATCCTCTTGAAAAAGAATTCAAAATAAAAGTCATAACATGCTGATGGACCTGCAGAGAAATATGCAAGAGCTAAGGGATGACGTCCGGAGGGAGATAACAGAAATGAAGCAATCAATAAAAGGTCTTAAGAGCAGACTGGACGAAGTGCAAGAGACTGTTAATAGAACAGAAATCAGAGAACAGGAATACAGAGAAGCTGAGGCAGAAAGAGATAAAAGGATCTCTAGGAATGAAAGACTATTAAGAGAACTGTGTGACCAATCCAAATGGAACAATGTTCGCATTATAGGGGTACCAGAAGAAGAAGAGAGAGAAAAAGGGATAGAAAGTGTCTTTGAAAAAATAATTGTTGAAAACTTTCCCAAGATGGGGAAGGAAATTATCTCTCAGACCATGGAAGCCCACAGATCTCCCAACACAAGGGACCCAAGGAGGACAACACCAAGACATATAATAATTAAAATGGCAAAGATCAAAGATAAGGACACAGTATTAAAGGCAGCCAGAGAGAGAAAAAAGATCACCTACAAAGGAAAACCCATCAGGCTATCAGCAGACTTCTCAACAAAAACCTTGCAGGCAGAAGACAATGGCATGATATATTTAATGCAATAAAACAGAAAGGCCTTGAACCAAGAATACTGTATCCAGCACGATTATCATTTAAATTTGAAGGAGGTATTAAACAATTCCAAGACAAGCAAAAGTTGAGGGAATTTGCCTCCCACAAACCACCTCTTCAGGATATTTTAAAGGGACTACTCTAGATAGAAACACTCCTAAGGCTAAATGGATGTCACCAGAGAAAATAAAATCACAGCAAAGAAAGCAGACCAACCAAATACTAACTAAAGGCAAAAAATAAAATCAACTATTCACAAAATCAGTCAAAGGAAACACAAAAGAGTACAGAATAAAACAGCTAACATATAAAGAATGGAGGAGGAAGAATAAAAAGAGAGAGAAATAAAGAATCATCAGACTGTGTTTATAATAGATTAATAAGAGAGTTAAGTTATACTGTGAGATAGTAAAGAAGCTAGCCTTGAACCTTTGGTAATGACGAATCCAAAGCCGGCAATGGCAATAAGTACCTATCTATTGATAATCACCCTAAATGTAAATGGACTGAATGCACCAATCAAAAGACACAGAGTAACAGAATGGATAAAAAAGCAAGACCCATCTATGTGCTGCTTACAAGAGACTCACTTCAAACCGAAAGACATACACGAACTAAAAGTGAAGGGATGGAAAAAGATATTTCATGCAAACAATAGGGGAAAAAAGCAGGTGTTGCAGTACTTGTATCAGAGAAAACAGACATCAAACCAAAGAAAGTAACAAGAGATAAAGAAGAAGATTGCATAATGATAAAGGGGGCAGTCCAACAAGAAGATATAACCATTATAAATATCTATGTACCCCACACAGGAGCACTGACATATGTGAAACAAATGCTAACAGAATTAAAGGAGAAAATAGAAGGCAATGCATTCATTCTAGGAGACTTCAACACACCACTCACTCCAAAGGACAGATCAACCAGACAGAAAATAAGTAAGGACACAGAGGCACTGAACAACACACTAGAAGAGATGGACCCAACAGACATCTACAGAACTCTACACCCAAAAGCAGTGGGATACACATTCTCAAGTGCACAAGGAACATTTTCCAGAATAGACCAAATACTAGGCCACAAAAAGAATCTCAGTAAATTCAAAAATATTGAAATTCTACCAACCAACTTCTCAGATCACAAAGGTTTAAAACTAGAAATAAATATTGTACAAAGAAAACAGAAAGGCTCACAAACACATGGAGGCTTAACAACATGCTCCTAAATAATCAATGGATCAATGACCAAATTAAAACAGAGATCAAGCAATATATGGAGACAAATGACAACAACAGAACAAAGCCCCAACTTCTGTGGGACGCAGCAAAGGCAGTTCTAAGAGCAAAGTATACAGCAATTCAGGCCTACTTGAAGAAGGAAAAACAATCCCAAATGAGTCATCTAAAGTCATAATTATTTAAACTGGAAGAAGAAGAACAAATGAGGCCCAAAGTCAGCAGAAGGAAAGACATTATAAAGTTCAGAGAAGAAATAAATAAAATTGAGAAGAATAAAACAATAGAAAAAAATCAATAAAACCAAGAGCTGGTTCTTTGAGAAAATAAGCAAAATAGATAAACCCGTAGCTAAACTTATTAAGAGAAAAAGAGAATCTACACACATAAACAGAATCAGAAATGAGAATGGAAAAATCACGACGGACCCCACAGAAATACAAAGAATTATTAGATAATACTATGAAAATCTATATGCTAACAAACTGGATAGCCTAGAAGAAATGGACAACTTCTTAGAAAAATACAACCTTCCAAGACTGACCAAGGAAAAAAAAGAAAATCTAAACGGACCAATTACCAGCAATGAAATTGAATTAGTAATCAAAGAACTACCCCCAAAAAAAGCCCGGGCCAGATGGATTCACTGCTGAATTTTATCAGACATATAGAGAAGACATAATACCCATTCCCCTCAAAGTTTTCCAAAAAATAGAAGAGGAGGGAATAGTTCCAAATTCATTCTATGAAGGCAGCATCACTCTAATACCAAAACCTGGCAAAGACCTCACCAAAAAAGAAAATTACAGACCAATATCCCTGACGAACATAGATGCAAAAATACTCATCAGAATATTACCAAACCAAATTCATCCCAGGGGTGCAAGGATGGTACAACATTCGAAAATCCATCAACATCATCCACTACATCAACAAAAAGAAGGACAGAGACCACATGATCATCTCCATATATGCTGAAAAAGCATTCGACAAAATTAAGCATCCATTCATGATAAAAACTCTCAGTAAAATGGGTATAATAAAGGCCATAAATGACAAACCCACAGTCAACATCATACTTAACAGTGAGAAGCTGAAAGCTTTTCACCTAAGATCAAGAACAAGACAGGGATGCCCACTCTCCCCACTGTTGTTCAACATAGTACTGGAGGTCCTAGCCACGGCAATCAGACAAAACAAAGAAATACAAGGCATCCAGATTGGTAAAGAAGAAGTCAAACTGTCACTATTTGCAGATGGCATGATATTGTACATTAAAAAAACCCTAAAGAATTCACTCCAAAACTACTAGAACTAATATCTGAATTCAGCAAAGTTGCAGGATACAAAATTAACACACAGAAATCTGTTGCTTTTCTATACACTAATGATGAACTACCAGAAAGAGAAATCAGGAAAACAATTTCCATTCACAATTGCATCAAAAAGAATAAAATACCTAGGAATAAACCTCACCAAGGAAGTGAAAGACCTATACCCTGAAAACTACAAGACACTCTTAAGAGAAATTAAGAGGACACTAACAAATGGAAATGCATCCCATGCTCTTGGCTAGGAAGAATTAATATTGTCAAAATGGCTATACTAACTAAAGCAATCTACAGATTCAACGCAATCCCTATCAAAATACCAACAGCATTATTCAATGAACTGGAACAAATAGTTCTAAAATTCATATGGAATGGCAAAAGACCCCAAATAGCCAAAGCATTCCTGAGAAGGAAGAACAAACCAGGGGGGATCTCGCTTCCCAAGTTCAAGCTCTACTACAAAGCCACAGTAATCAAGACAATTTGGTACTGGCACAAGAACACATCCACAGACTAGTGGAACAGAATAGGAAGTCCAGATATTAACCCAAACATATACAGTCAATTAATAAAGGAGCCATGGATATACAATGGGGAAATGACAGCCTCTTCAACTGCTGGTGTTGGCTGAACTGGACAGCTACATGTAAGAGAATGAAACCGGATTACTGTCTAACCTCATACACAAAAGTAAACTCGAAATGGAACAAAGACCTTAATGTAAGTCATGAAACCATAAAACCCTTATGAAAAAACATAGGCAAAAATCTCTCAGACATAAACATGAGCAACTTCTTCATGAACATATCTCCCCGGGCAAGGGAAACAAAAGCAAAAATGAACAAGTGGGACTATATCAAGCTGAAAAGCTTCTGTACAGCAAAGGACACCATCAATAGAACAAAAAGGCATTCTACAGTATGGGAGAATATATTCATAAATGACATATCCGATGAAGGGCTGACATCCAAAATATATAAAGAACTAATGCACCTCAGCAAACAAAAAGCAAATAATCCAATTAAAAAATGGGCAGAAGATCTGAACATAGACACTTTTGCAAAGAAGAAATTCAGGTGGCCAACAGGCACATGAAAAGATGCTCCACATTGCTAATCATCAGAGAAATGCAAATTAAAACCACAATGAGATTTCACCTCACACCAGTAAGGATGGCCAACATCGAAAACACAATAGAAATGTTGGCGAGGATGTGGAGAAAGGGGAACCCTCAAGCACAGCTGGTGGGAATGTAAAGTAGTTCAACCATGTGGAAAGCAGTATGGAGGTTCCTCAAAAAACTCAAAACAGAAATACCATTGACCCAGGAATCCCACTCCTAGGAATTTACCCTAAGAATGCAGCAGCCCAGTTTGAAAAAGACAGATGCACCCCTATGTTTATCGCAGCACTATTTATAATAGCCAAGAAATGGAAGCAACCTAAGTGTCCATCAATAGATGAATGGATAAAGAAGATGTGGTACATATACACAATGGAATATTATTCAGCCATAAGAAGAAAACAAATGCTACCATTTGCAACAACATGGATGGAGCTAAAGGGTATTATGCTCAGTGAAATAAGCCAGGCAGAGAAAGACAAGTATCAAATGATTTCACTCATCTGTGGAGTATAAGAACAAAGAAAAAACTGAAGGAACAAAACAGCAGCAGACTCACAGAACCAAAGAATGGACTAACGGTTACCAAAGTGAAAGGAACTGAGGAGGATGGGTGGGAAGGGAGGGACAAAGGGGAAAAAGGGGCATTACGATTAGCAGACATAATGTAGGGGGTGGGGGCTTGGGCAGGGCTGTGCAACACAGAGAAGACAAGTAGTGACTCTATAGCATCTTACTGCACTGATGGACAGAGACTGTAATGGGGTATGTGGTGGGGACTGGATGATGGGTGGAGTCTAGTAAACATAATGTTGCTCATGTAACTGTAGATTAATGATACCAAAATGAAAAAAAGAAAAAAAAGAAAACAGAAAGAACAGCAAAGACAGGACAATTACTTCCTACCCTGTGAGCTGGGACTCATATAAGGAGAGAAAGCCTGAATTCCTAAGGGCATAAAGGAGGGCTTCAAAGGAGAAGTTACACAAAGCCTGAGGTTTGAAGAATCTATGGGAAACCCCAGTGGACGAGTAAAGAGTACTGTTTCTGGTGGGTGGCACGGAGCATGGGGTGTGGTAGAGCTGTGCAAGGGTGGTGTGTTTGGTGCTAAAAGCAGGTGTGAGGGCTTAAATTATGATGGGTTAAGATTGTACATTTTCTGTCAACGGCCAAAAGAACTGATGAGTAATTAATGGAAAGGACATGATCAAATTCATTTCTGCAGAAAGCACATTGGCTGCAGGAGAAAGCTGACTCCTGATGCATGATGGCCTGGCCTCAGGGTCCACACCCCGAAGGCAGCAGGGAGTAGTCCCCCCAGGAGGATTCACAGTACCCGGCACTCTGCCCAGCATAGGTATCTGAAGTTTCTGCTTTAAGGCATTAGAAGGATAGGAGTGCCCTTTTCTAAAATAGGAAATATGGGGAAAGATTCCATGGATAAAAAGTACAGAATTAAGATTTATTTGAGGGCAAAGAATTAGAGACTGGGCTTAGAGAAAGAGCCTGTGGTCCTTGGGGGAGCAATGTTGGTGGGAACCTGCGGTTGCTGTTGATAGGTGTGTGTGTGTGCGCGCACGTGTGTGCAAGCACGTGTGTTTGTGTGGGGTGTTTTAGTGATTTAATGTATGTGATATAAAGTGAATACCTATACTGGTAACATACCTAAACACAGATAGTTCATACCGCCCAGTTCAGCCCACCTTATTAACTTTTGATTTTGCACTGAACCGATGGGTCGTAAGAGCCAGTAGGAAAAGGAGAGTCACTAGAACAGTGGTTCCCAACTCTAGTTGCTCCTCTGAATCATTTGAGGCACCTTACAAGCAATAATGGGGCCTGGCACCCAAGTCCATACCAATGACAGCAGGATGTCTGGGGTGGGGCCCTGGAGTCCAGTTCTCCAAGTGCTTACAGAGTGCAGCCAAGAGGGAGAGACACCATTCAGTAGTAAAAATGGGATATGCAAAAATAAAAAGATTTCTTTACTTAACTTTATTAATGTGATAATTTCACTAATTTTTCTAGTAAAAGTCACAGCCTTAATTTGGAGGCATTGTGGATAATTTTGAATATATTTTTATTTGTGAATTTATGATAACTGAAAATTAATGAAATCCATTGTTTGAAGTTGACTTTTAAGTGTCATGTTGGGTGAAGATCGAACTGGAGTTATAGACATGAATCTTGGTTGAACTAAAGGGAGCCTGAGGGTCTCCAGTAACCAACTAGCTAAAATATGTCTAGGTGTTGATGTGACTTGTACATTATTTCAGTACTTTATATTGGATCTCTTTTCATCATCTGAAAAGATAAGGCGCCTGGACATTAAGGTGTTTAGATGCCTTTTTAAGTCTAAAATACTTGCTTTTCCTTTATGATCTCTTAATTTGAAAGAAAAATTTGAGTCACATATTTTTTATTCATTCCATTCATATTTTAATTTCTTGGAGTAAAGTTGCCATATAAGTTCATAATAAAAAAGAGTGATGTTGAAATGATCCTTTAAAAAGTCATCCATAATTTAAGAAGGCCTGGTGCCACTTTGATATAATGGTTTTTGTTTTGTTTGCAGCATTTACTATTGTTTATATTGTTGCTAATTTTTATTTTAATTTTTTTGAAGTACAGTTGATATACAATATTATATTGGTTTCAAGTATTCAACAGTTACCCAGTTATTAAATCCTAACCCCAACTAGTGTAGTTATTATCTGTCAACATAGAAGGTTGCTATGGAACTATTGACTATATTCTTTATGCTATACTTTTTAAAAAATTTTCTATGAAATACATAACATTTAATTTTCAAAGACGCAAATGAGTGTTTTATAGTTGACACACTTAGATTGTTTTCAGTAACAAGGTTGCATAATGATGAAAACATTGCCAAACATCTGTTTTCAAAACTTTGTCTCGATAGCAGGAATTATTTTCCAAACCAGTCATTTTCTCACTTCCTATTAAAAATACCTCTTTTACATTGGGAAATACTAAGGGTATGTGTGTGTTTAAATATTGCTACACAGGCATTTTTAATCATAGAAAAGTTAGAAATCTGGAACAGTTGGTTTTTTTTAAGAGAAAAACATGCAATTCATCTTCAAATTCTCCAACTTTTTAAAATAATTTATTTTGGTATCTTATTCTACAATTACATGTGCAATATTATGGTTATTAAACTACCCCCTTCATCAGGTCCCCCGCCCCAAGCCCATTACAGTCACTGTCCATCAGTGTAGTGAGATGCTATAGAATCACTACTTGTCTTCTCTGAGTTGTACAGCCCTCCCCATGTCCCCTCAACATTACATCTGCTAATCGTAATGCCCCTTTTTCCCTCTTATCCCTCCCTTCCCACCCATCTTCCCCAGTCCCTTTTCCTTTGGTAACTGTTAGTCCGTTCTTGGGTTCTGTGAGTCTGCTGCTCTTTTGTTCCTTCCTTTTTTTCTTTGTTCTTATACTCCACATATGAGTGAAATCATTTGATACTTGTCTTTTTTGGTTTGGCTTATTTCACTGAGCATAATACCCTCTAGCTCCATCCATGTTGTTGCAAATGGTAGGATTTGTTTTCTTCTTATGGCTGAATAATATTCCATTGTGTATATGTACCACATCTTCTTTATCCATTCATCTACTGATGGACACTTAGGTTGCTTCCATTTCTTGGCTATTGTAAATAGTGCTGCGATAAACATAGGGGTGCATATGTATTTTTCAAACTGGGCTGCTGCATTCTTAGGGTAAATTCCTAGGAGTGGAATTCCTGGGTCAAATGGTATTTCTATTTTGAGTTTTTTGAGGAACCTCCATACTGCTTTCCACAATGGCTGAACTAATTTGCAGTCCCATCAGCAGTGTAGGAGGGTTCCCTTTTCTCCACATCCTCGCCAACATTTGTTGTTGTTTGTGTTTTGGATGTTGGCCATTCTCACTGGTGTGAGGTGATATCTCATTGTGGTTTTAATCTGCATTTCTCTGATGATTAACGATGTGGAGCATCTTTTCATGTGCCTGTTGGCCATCTGAATTTCTTCTTTAGAGAAGTGACTATTCATGTCCTCTGCCCATTTCTTAATTGGATTATTTGCTTTTGGTTTGTTAAGGTGCGTGAGTTCTTTATATATTATGGATGTCAGCCCCTTATTGGATACGTCATTTATGACTATATTCTCCCATACTGTAGGATCTCTTTTTGTTCTACTGATGGTGTCCTTTGCTGTACAGAAGCTTTTCAGCTTGATACAGTCCCACTTGTTCATTTTTGCTTTTGTTTCCCTTGCCCGGGAGATATGTTCATGAAGAAGGTGCTCATGTTTATGTCCAAGGGATTTTTGCCTATATTTTTTTCTAAGAGTTTTATGGTTTCATGAGCTACATTCAGGTCTTTGATCCACCTTCAGTTTGCCTTTGTGTATGGGGCTAGAGAGTAGTCCAGTTTCATTCTCTTACATGTAGCTGTCCACTTTTTCCAACACCAGTTCCTGAAGAGGCTGTCATCTCCCCATTGTATATCCAAGGCTCCTTTCTCAAATATTAATTGACTGTATGTGTTTGGGTTAATGTTTGGATTTTCTATTCTGTTTCACTGGTCTGTGGGTCTGTTTTTGTGCCAATACCAAATTGTCTTGATTACTGTGGCTTTGTAGTAGAGCTTCAAGTCAGGGAGCATAATTCCCACTGTTTTGTTCCTCCTTCTCAGGATTGCTATGGCTTTTCGGATCTTTTGTGGTTCCATATGAATTTTAGAATTATTTGTTCCACTTCATTGAAGAAAGCTGTTCGTAGTTTGATAGGGATTGCATTGAATCTGTAGATTGCTTTAGGTAGTATAGCCATTTTGACAATATTTATTCTTCCTAGCCTAGAGCATGGGATGCATTTCCATTTGTTAGTGTCCTCTTTAATTTCTCTTAGGAGTGTCTTGTAGTTTTCAGAGTACAGGTCTTTCACTTCCTTTGTTAGGTTTATTCCTAGGGTATTTTATTCTTTTTGATGCAATTGTGAATGGAATTGTTTTTCTGATTTCTCTTTCTGTTAGTTCATCGTTAGTGTATAGGAAAGCAACAGATTTCTGTGTGTTAATTTTGTATCCTGCAACTTTGCTGAATTCAGATATTAGTTCTAGTAGTTTTGGAATGGAGTCTTTAGGGTTTTTATGTACAGTATCATGCCATCTGCAAATAGTGACAATTTGACTTCTTCTTTACCAATCTGGATGCCTTGTATGTCTTTGTTTTGTCTGATTGCCGTGGCTAGGACCTCCAGTACTATGTTGAATAACAGTGCAGAGAGTGGGCATCCCTGTCTTGTTCCCGATCTTAGATGAAAAGCTTTCAGCTTCTCACTGTTAAGTATGATGTTAGCTGTGCGTTTGTCATATATGGCCTTTATGATGTTGAGGTACTTGCCGTCTATACCCATTTTGTTGAGAGTTTTAATCATGAATGGATGCTGAATTTTGTCAAATGCTTTTTCAGCATCTATGGAGATGATCATGTGGTTTTTGTTCTTCTTTTTGTCGATGTGGTGGATGATGTTGATGGATTTTCGAATGTTGTACCATCCTTGCATCCCTGGGATGAGTCCCACTTGATCATGGGTATGATCCTCTTGATGTATTTTTGAATTCGGTTTGCTAATATTTTGTTGAGTATTTTTGCATCTACATTCATTAGGAATATTGGTCTGTAATTTTCTTTTTTGGTGAGGTCTTTGCCCGGTTTTGGTATTAGAGTGATGCTGGCTTCATAAAATGAGTTTGGAAGTATTCCCTCCTCTTCTATTTTTTGGAAAACTTTAAGGAGAATGGATGTTATTTCTTCTCTATATGTCTGGTAGAATTCAGAGGTGAATCCATCTGGTCTGGGGTTTTGTTCTTGGGTAGTTTTTTGAATACCGATTCAATTTTGATGCTGGTGATTGGTCTGTTTATTTTTTCTGTTTCTTGCTTGGTAAGTCTTGGAAGGTTGTATTTTTCTAAGAAGTTGTCCATTTCATCTAGGTTTTCCAGCTTGTTAGCATATAGATTCTCATAATATTCTCTTATAATTCTTTGTATTTCTGTGGTGTCTGTCCTTATGTTTCCTTTCTCATTTCTGATTCTGTTTTTGTGTGTAGATTCTCTTTTTCTCTTAATGAGTATGGCTAGGGGTTTATCTATTTTGTTTATTGTTTCAAACAACCAGCTCTTCATGTTATTGAGTTTTTCTATTGTATTATTCTTCTCAATTTCATTTATTTCTTCTTTGATGTTTATTATGTCCCTCCTTCTGGTGACGGGGCTTCATTTGTTCTTCTTTTTCCAATTTCAGTAATTGTGTCTTTAGACTATTCA
Source organism: Smutsia gigantea (assembly GCA_032199065.1). Taxonomy (NCBI): domain Eukaryota; kingdom Metazoa; phylum Chordata; class Mammalia; order Pholidota; family Manidae; genus Smutsia; species Smutsia gigantea. The sequence continues at coordinate 48,585 of JAVSCE010007294.1, read as the reverse complement.
TTTGGAAATGTTCTTCCCTCTTTAAATAGGCCTGGATTGCAATATACTTTCCTCTTAGAACTGCCTTTGCTGCGTCCCATAGAGGTTGTGGCTTTGTGTTGTTGTCATTAGTCTCCATATATTCTTTGATTTCTGTTTTGATTTGGTCATTAACCCATTGATTAATTAGGAGAATGTTGTTTAGTCTCCATGTATTTGTGAGCCTTTTGTTTTCTTTCTAAAATTTATTTCTAGTTTTATACCTTTGTTATCTGAGAAGTTGGTTAGTAGAATTTCAATATTTTTGAATTTACTGAGGTTCTTTTTGTGGCCTAGTATGTGGTCTATTCTGGAAAATGTTCCATGTGCACTTGAGAAGAATGTGTATCCTGTTGCTTTTGGGTGTAGAGTTCTGTAGATGTCTGTTAGGTCCATCTGTTCTAGTGTGTTGTTCAGTGCCTCTGTGTCTTTACTTATTTTCTGTCTGGTTGATCTGTCCTTTGGAGTGAGTGGTGTATTGAAGTCTCCTAAAATGAATGCATTGCTGTCTATTTCCTCCTTTAATTCTGTTAGTATTTGTTTCACATATGCTGGCGCTCCTGTGTTGGGGGCATATATATTTATGATGGTTATATCCTCTTGTTGGACTGACCCCTTTATCATTATGTAATGTCCTTCTTTATCTCTTGCTGCTTTCTTCTTTTTGAAGTCTATTTTGTCTGATACAAGTACTGCAACACCTGCTTTTTTCTCTTTGTTGTTTGGATGAAATATCTTTTTCCATCTCTTCACTTTTATTCTATGTATATCTTTGGGTTTGAGGTGAGTCTCTTGTAAGCACCATATAGATGGGTCTTGGTTTTTTATCCATTCTACTACTCTGTGTCTTTTGATTGGTGCATTCAGTCCATTTACATTTAAGGTGATTATTGATAGATATGTACTTATTGCATTGCTGGCTTTAGATTCGTGGTTACCAAAGGTTCAAGGGTTGCTTCTTTACTATCTAACAATCTAACTTAACTTTCTTGTTAAGTTATTGTAAACACAGTCTGATGTTTCTTTATTTCTCTCCCTTCTTATTCTTCCTCCTCCATTCTTTATATACTAGGTGATTTATTCTTTGCCTTTAGTTAGTATTTGGATGGTCTGCTTTCTTTGCTATGATTTTATTTTCTCTGGTGACATCTTTTTAGCCTTAGGGTGCTTCCGTCTAGAGCAGTCCGTTTAAGATATCCTGTAGTGGTGGTTTATGAGAGGCAAACTCTCTCAACTTTTGTTTGTCTGGAAATTGTTTAATCCCTCCATCATATTTAAATGATAATCGTGCTGGATACAATATTCTTGGTTCAAGGCCCTTCTGTTTCATTACATTAAATATATCATGCCATTCTCCTGTGGCCTGTAAGGTTTCTGTTGAGAAGTCTGATGATAGTCTGATGGGTTTTCCTTTGTAGGTGATCTTTCTTCTCTCTCTGGCTGCCTTTAATACTCTGTCTTTATCTTTGATCTTTGCCATTTTAATTATTATGTGTCTTGGTATTGTCTTCCTTGGGTCCCTGGTGTTGGGAGATGTGTGGGCTTCCATGGACTGCGAAACTATTTCCTTCCCTAGCGTGGGAAATTTTTCAGCAATTATTTCTTCAAAGACACTTTCTATCCCTTTTTCTCTCTCTTCTTCCTCTGGTACTCCTATAATGCGAATATTGTTCCATTTGGATTGGTCACACAGTTCTCTTAATATTCTTTCATTCCTAGAGATCCTTTTACCTCTCTGCCTCAGTTTGTCTGTATTCCTGTTTTCTGATTTCTATTCCATTAACAGTCTCTTGCATCTCATCCAGTCTGCTGGTAAGCCCATCGATCGCTGGTCTGATTTCTGCATTGTCTTTCCTCACTTCCCTCACTTCCTCCCTAGCTCTTGCACATTTCTCTGTAGATCCAACAGCATGGTTATGACTTTTATTCTGAATTCTTTTTCAGGAAGACTGTGCATTTCCATCCCTTCAGGCTCCCTCTCTGGGGTTGTCTGGTTGATCTTAGACTGGACCATATTCCTCTGTCTTTTCATGGCTATAGAAGTGGTCGCTGGTAGTTGCCACGTATGTCAGCTGGGCTCTTTAAGACTTTAAAAAGAAAAAAAAAGAAAGAAAGAAAAAAGAAAGAGAAGAAAAAACGAAAAACAAACACACACAAAAAAACGCCCACCAGCAGTAGATTCTGTGGGGATGCTGTAGTTGGCATTGTTGCTCCACAATTCCGCAGCCGTGTCCGCGCCGCTCTGCAGGGCCCTTTATAGCTCTGGCTGGGGTGGGAACGAATGGGAGGCTGTTGATCTCTGTGGGAAGTCTAAGTGCGGCCACCCTTTCCCAGTCTCCACCTAAGGGGTCTGAAACTCCCCAGGACTCCCAGCCTGCTGGGCTGAGTGTGCTGGGGTGATCTGGCTCCTCTGCTGGGCTCCTGTCTTTTCAAGACCGCTGAAAAAAGCGCGTTTTTTTTTCCCTTCCCTGGAGCTGGCTGCAAGCACTCTGGCGCGTTCCCTGCTCTGAACCTGCACCCTCTGCCTCTCCAATCTCCGCTACACTGCACGATGTGTGTCAGCGCTCCCTGCACAGATCACCGGGGCTTGTTATTTCACGGCGTGTACTTCCACTCCCTCCCAGCTCTGAATCCTCTCCTCCTGCCGATGCGCTTGGGTGGGTGAGTGCTCGGGTCCCGCCAGGTCGCGGCTCCATATCTTACCCGCCTCGTGAGGTGCCGTGTCCCCTCAGGTGTAGCTGCACGCTGTGCGCTCTCCTGTGTATTCTGGTCTCTCTTTTAGGAATAGTTGTATCTGCTGTATTTTCATAGATATATATAGTTTTGGGAGGAGATTTCTGCCGCCCTGCTCAGTCACCATCTTCCCAGAAGTCCCTCTTTATGCTATACTTTTATCCCCGTGACTAATTGATATTATGATTGAGAATTTGTACCTCTTTATCCCCTTTAACTATTTCACCCACCCCAACCACGTTTCATACATTATTCTTAGAAAGCACATTTCTCCCTTAACCTGTTTAAATATCTATATTAATATACTCATTGTATTTTACACATTCATACATGTATATACAACCATGAGAGAAGAGGTTCTCTTTTTATCTTTGACTCATATACTATTTAGTTTACAAAATCAACGATTCATATTACAATTTAGTTTACATGTCAAGCTTGGGGAGTTACAGGGTCCTGGGGTTTATTCTTGGGACTCAATTTGTATAGAACTCAATTTGTTGAGAGCTAAGTTCTGTGTATTCAACTTCCTAAAATGTTTCTGTTACCTAGCCCTCATTTAGCATCTCCACCACCTGAATTACCTCAGTTCAGGCTCCCTTTCTATGTTTTACCTTTCTCATTGATCTTTTTAGTCTCTGCTTTAGAGGCCTGCAGAAATCAGAAAGCAGGGTAAAGTTATCTATCAGTCAGTGTCAGCTGTGGGTCTGTATTACCATCACCAATTTAAGAGGTGATTTAAAAATTTTAAATGTGATTTAGAGCTGAGTTATAACCACAACAAAGAGAGACAGGTTGAACTAAGCCTTCTGCTCCCCAAAGTAAACCATGGCCCAGAGGGAGTCAGGGCCAGCGTGACTGTCTGCCTGCTCAACCTACCACACCCCCTCCATCCAGGCATGGGTCTCCCATGTGACTCCTTAGGCAAAAATGCTTCAGCAGCCTCTGATAGCAGGCCATCCCCAGCAGAGGAATCTATGTGCAGTCCCACCCCAGGCCATGACTTTGCAAATACAGGGGTGCCCAGTCTGAGAGGGAAATGGTACACAAACTGAGCAAAGTGTTACAATAGCGCCACGTAGGGCCTGGTGACTTCTGTGCTGACATATGTCAGTTTTCAATCAGTTCTACACCCCACTACTTTTAACAAGAAACACCTAATGCATTCCCACTGGAACCCAATAAAGTGCTTTATTCACATCAACTTTTCCCTTCTATCAACTCTTTTATCCTGAATCCATGTATGTTTTATCCCTGCAAGTTCTCTGCTCCCTTTAGGCCTAAAGACTATAAATGATATGATGCCTATGACGCACTTAAAATTAAAAGTATAGTAATGACTAGAAAGTGAATAAGACATGATTGCAAGAATATTTCCAGCCCAATTAAAGAGCTATTTTGATTTTCCTTTCATTTTATTGTATGAGCTGTCTGCCCTGTCAATGAGCCTTTTTTCTTTTCCCCATAATTGTGCTGAATTTCAATTCCCCTGTAGGGGGATAAATAGTGTCCCCACAAATTCACATCATCGTGGAACCTCAGAATGTAACATGAAATGGAGTAGGGTCTTTGCATGTATAGTTAGTTAAGGATCTTGGAATTAATTTCTCCCGGATTTAGAGTGGCCCCTAAATCCAGTGACTAGTATCTTTATAAGAGAAAGGTGAGGGAGATTTTGAAAGTCACACAGAGAAGAAAGCTACGTGAAGATGAAGACAGAGGTGGAGACTGGAGTGACGGGTCTGTAAGTCAGAGGACACTCAGGACTGCTGGCCACCACCGGAAGAGAGGAGAGAGGCACGGGATGGCTCTTCCTCAGAGCACCCAGAAGGAACCAGCCCTGCCGACCTCTTCATTTCAGCCTCCTGAACTGAAAGACAATACATTTCTGTTGTTCAAAGCCTTGTACTCTGTGGTGATTTATACACTAGTCATGGGAAACAAATATGTCCCCCTTTGAGAGCTCAGTATTGGGATCAGTATATGGAGTTCTGCATGCTGGGCTGCGCTGGCTGGTAGGTGTCACTTCTTTCCCACACCTTCAAGTGCCAGCGTGCCTCTTTGAGATTCCATAGTGCCACACTTAAAGTACTCACAAGACACAGAGACTTATGCAGGTGCATGTAAATAGTTGATTCCTGTCTAGGACCTCAGCACCTAAAACAGCCATTCTCCTGCACCCTGACCCCACCCCACCTCCCCTGCCCTGGCAGGGGCCCCTGCCTGAGTGTGAGTCGTGCTGAACCCGGAGGAGCCATGCTGCCCCGAGCCCCCAGGACCATCATGCCTGCACTTCTCTCTCACACAGCCCTTTCTGGCAGGCCGGGGTTCCTCCCAGCCCCAGCGTCTGTCCCACACTACGGTTCATGGGCAAGCTCTCATCTCAGATCTCCAGATTTGGCTCTGTATCTGTGACAGCAAGAATTCCAACATTTCAGACTCTGAAAAGTGTGGTTGAAAGTAAACATTGAACAGCGGCTTTGATGTTGCTCTGGGTGGCATCTGCTCTCCCTCGGAAGCAGTAAAGGCAGTTGATTCCATGGCTTGGGAGACAAGGGGCGATCTGCTTTACTACCAATGAAAATACATTAGGTAGCCATTTCTCAGGATGTTACCTGCACACACAGTCTTCCATCCACTCACAAATTCAGTTTCCAAGCGTCTAATGCATTCTGTCCCCAAGAAACGGCAGAACAGTGTGAACTTCAGGAACCTTATAGTATACAGATGTAATCATACAAGATCGTGTTCTAGGTCACAGCAGCATAAGTGCGAGCTCCTAGCTGAATGTCACAGTCATTGCCTCCCACCCCAGGGCTGCTGCATGCCTGTCCCCAGTCCCCTCTGTATTGCCGGGGAGCCAGCTATTGGCCCCCGTAACCAGCTGTGATATTGCAACTGTTTAACCAGGCACATGGCACAAATACGACCAAGTGAACAAAGCATGGTGGCAGCTGTAAATAGCCAGCACAGCCCTGCCCTTCCGTTTCTAAGTTTCCTGATCATGTGTATTTGAAAATCTTTTGAGATCTTTTTTGTGGGGCAGGGGATTGCTCCGGAACATCACTTTCTCATTTGGAAGTGACACAACGGGGGTGCTCTGCCCAGTACAAGGACTGTTCTCCATAGAGCCTCTAGGGGGAGCCCAAAGCTCTTTGCTGTCCCCTTTCCATTACCCGAAGGATCAGAATCAACCGAGTGAAATTAAGGTGTGCCAGGAGGGCAGGCCCTGTTGCGGCCTCCTTATCTGAGATTGCACATTTCAAAGAAGATGAAGGATGCAGGTGCTCTGCATCCCCCCATGTCCTGTAGCCCAAGGAAGCCCTTCTCTTTGGCCTATTTCTGCCTCTTGGAGCGCTCAGCCTCTGGGGCCCCGGCTTCAGGGCAAGAGGACGCATGTTCTCTTGCCACTTCTGCCCCTGATCTTCCTTCTTCCGCTATTTGGATGGGGTCCTCCCACTAGGGGTGCAGATAAAATACAGGACACCCCGTGAAATGTTAATTTTAAATCACAGCAATAATTTTCTAGTACGAGTGTATCCCTAATGTTGCATGTGATGTGCCACCTCTGGGTGCCAACAGAGCAAGGCTGGCCCTTCTGCTGGTCTTTCGCACCCTAGAATCCTGCCTACATGCCCTTCCTGTTGTAGCCCAGTCGGCACTAGCAGTGTCCTGGACACCAGCTTCATCCCTGGTGAAGCTCCCTGACTGAACTTGACATCCGCCAGCACTCTCTGAGCTCACTTTGCAAGGAAGCCCGCCCAACCCCACTGGGCAGAGAGGGAGCTGGTTCCAAAGTTAATACACAGCATAGACACAAGACTCATCTCTTCTTTTTGCGACCTGTTCTAAGGGGGCTGAGAACTAGGGGTGTTTTTTTCAATGCCTGAAATACATCAGGTTTAATTTAATAATTAAAAATATGGTTATATTTTACATTCCTAAGTTGTGAAAAAAAATGTGCCCTACCCGAATTGCTTTCAGCTCTGACTACAAGCAGTGACATTCTGTTCATGGCATTCAGAGTTCTATCTTTGAATGCCAGGGTAATCACTTGCTTCCCTTTGAGGCTGTCGTGACTGGCATGAAATTTGAGAATTTAAAATACCTCTTCAGCAGGTTCATGCCCAAAAGAGATGGTGCGTTTGAACACACAGCTAATGATATTTTAATGTGAAAGTGAGACGAGAGGTGACTGACAGTAGAAAACCAAAAATAAACACTAATAAATTAAAAATAAATACTTCTAACAGAATGGCAGTGTTGTTCAAGGTTATGGATAAGAAATTTGAGACTTACTCACTTGTGACATAGCCAGGCTAAATAAATTCAGCAGCCTTTGGCTTGCTCAGAGCAGATGCCCCAGATCAGGTAAAGATGCTACAGTTGGCTCTCAGGTCTGAGAATGCACAAGGACAAACATTGAGGACTAGTGTTGGGGAAGGGACTCTGCTGCCTCTTCTCAGCACTCTGCCCCAACCCCAATGTGCATGTGGTGCATAGTAGATGCTCAGTTAATGTTTGCTTAATTAATCTGTTGACTTAAAGTTAAGAGGGAAGGATGATATATGTCTTGGAAAATCCTCCCTGTGTTGATTACAAGCTCTAATAAATAAATGAAGTTGAGATCTTTCCTTTCTACAACTTTCTCCTATCCACTGACTTCATGCATGCTGAATAAAATATAATAACATGCCTCTAGTACAGACACAGCCAGAATCTATCTTGAGAAACTGCTGGTACTTTCAGTATTTTGCACAATCATTATGAGCTTGAGAATCAGGGTATGTCTGCATTCTCCTGGCATTTCAATCCTCATCCATTGCAAATGTATAAAAATAAAGTGATTCTCTAGTTTAGAAAGAGCGAAGTCTCATATTTAGCAGGCCTATTTTCTGATACTGTGCATAGAACATCACTTCAGGTATAGGCCGTGATTAAATACAATCTTGGAAGTAATTAAGTCTAGCAAGGCTGCAGGGAAGTGGCAGATGAAAAATAATGTGAGCAAGAGCAAAATAACACATCTAGAAAAAGAAAGAAGAAGCTTATGCTATTTTCATGAGTTTATGAGCTCTGAACTTGCAGCTGGGATCCAAGAAATGGACCTCAGGTTCACTATAGACCACTTGCTAAAGACATTCCAGTGCTATCAGAAAGGTCAGTCAAATGCTCTGATTCACCGAGATGGACCAGACACAATCCAGAAAGCATTACCTTACCTACGTGCAATATCATGATGCACCTTAAATCCCAAGTGGCAATTGCCTCAAGTTTTACCTGCTGGACAACAAGGAAGTCCTAGTGGGAGTGGAATCACCCAAATAAAGGAAACTGAAACAATAAGACAAAGACACTTGTGGAGATAAATACTGAATCTCTTTTAGATTGAGTGATATACAATAAAAAGATGTAAGACGGAACTTTAAAGAGCAAAAATCAGACTTCAACCATGCCTTTGGAATTTCATGCATGTGCTTGGGAGAAATGAATAGCAGTACTAGTTTGCAAAACAAGGGAAAATTATTTTATTAAAGAAGTGACAATGTTACAAAACCTAAATAAGTTCTAGAGGACTTGAGATGTATCTTTTATACTTTGAGTTTATTGACAACAAATAATATTTGGGAGACTATCCATAATACTTTGAATGGAACAACATTCTTACAAAATGTTGCAGTCCAGGAACAGCCAGCACACCCAGAGCCCAGATATTAGTTTCTCTTACTCTGTAATTAAAGGAATCAGGGCTCTTTAGCGAAGTGGCTGATTCCAGGTTGGGACATGGAATATATAAGATGAGCCTGGAACATCTTATACTGCTCAGCAAACCAAACAAAGGGTTTGATGTGTCAAGGGCATGGAGGAACCAATTGAAAGAGCTCTCGGTGGTCATATTTGGTCAATAAAATAAATGATTTTAATCCAGAGCATAAAATAAATATCCAGGAGTCCATATTGATATAAAATGATAATTGAATACATAAATAAATAAATCTCCATGGAAAAGAACTTTGGGCTCCAAATAATTTATGTAGCTATTCTGCCCTCCAGGAGGTGGACCTAGGCTTGAGGCTTCCTTCCAAAGTGACTTCCTTCCAAAGGAAGTGTGAGAAAAGGGAAAATAACTTACCAGAGGCAAGCTGGCCAGCACTGCCTACAAGGGACTACTGCCAACATCAGCAGTGATGAGCACACAGATAGCACGTGTTCTCACTGTGATGTACTGAGATAGCACCATACCTCTGTGTTCTTTGCCCTAAAAATCCATAAACTCAGCATAAACATGAGAAAAATATCAGACAAATCCAAATGGAGGAACATTCTACAAAATACCTGGCCAGTATTCCTCAAAACAGTCAAGGTCATTAAAAACAAGGAAGGACTGGGGATCTGTCACAGCCAAGAGGAGCCTATGGAGACTTGACAACGGACTGGAATGTGGGGTCCTGGATGGGATCCTGAAACAGGATAAGAACATAAGATAAAATCTAAGGAAATCCGAATGAAGTATGGACTTCAGTTAATTGAAAAACTGCTTGATAGTGCCATGATAAGACCCAGACTTCCAGGATAGGCATTTTCAAATTATGTTTAAAATAAGAGAAAATATGGAAATATATATGAGAGGAGACAGGTGAATGCAGAAACCTGTAATGAACACACACATTTAAAAATCTGGGCCCTGATGTTTTGAGATTCCTTCTGGAGGTGAAATTGGAGTATTATTTGCTGTCTGCCTAGCAAGCCCATCAGTACCTTGGCCTTGCAGCAAACAATGAGAAAGATTTTTCAGTTTTCTCTCTAAGTAACCACATTTCATAAGAAAGGGAAACCTAGACACCAGCTGAGGGGAAACATGATGTTTACGTGTGTGGCCTTACTTAAAACATGCCGTTCGATGAGTGACTTTAAAACCAGGAAGGTTGTGCCCTTTGTGGCTGTCAGGGAGCCTGGTTTTGCAAAAGTAGGCATGGTCCCAGACCACGGACATCAGGTGGTTGGATTGAAGCACAGGATACTTTTTGAAAGGGTAAAGTATGAGATTTTTACTTTGTTTTTGAAGAGCAGTAGCTATAACCCCATACACACAATTCCCTTGTTCATTTCCTCAGCTGATCAGCAGCGTGTACTGAGCACAGCCTGCTGCTATGCTCCTAGCTGGAGACAGTGTCCCTGTGCTTCTGGCCATGCAGACCAGGCTGGAGAGGAGGCCCTGCAACCTGCAAAGGGTTCCTCCTTGTGAGGACCCTGGGAAGCCACTGAAGAGATTAAACAATAGGACAGTGATTTGCAGTGTCAAACATTTAATCTTTCTACCATGCGGAGGGATAATTGGAGGGATCAAGAGTGGATACAACAGGACTGGTCAGGGGGCTGGTGTGTGAGGGACATGATGGTGATGTGAACCAGGTCTCTGCAGTGAAGATGGAGAGAAGTGGGAGTTTCATGAGCTCTTCAGAAGATAGGAATGGTCAATGTGGTGGATGTGGAGATGAGGGGCAGGTGGGAAGTGCACTCCTGGCTCCCTGCAGATATGATGGCATTCCTATGGCGGAGAAGCAAGGGCATGAGCAGGCTTGGCTATGTGGATATTTGACCTGGGTTTGATCACTCAGCACTTGGAGAATAACTGGACAATGGTACACATTGGTTATGTAAGTCTGGATGTGAGAAAAAGAAAGATAGGAATGGGAGTCTCACATGCAGATGTGTGTAGATTTGGAGGGAAGGGTGCTCCCTGCCTGGGGCAAGTCCCCCCTCTGAATGTCGTGAAACTGAAGTGAGTCAAGGGAAAGGGCCAATTGGGAGAAAGGCTTTTATTTCTTACAGTCACTAGCCAGGCTCCCATCTGATTGTCCCCTCCAGCTGCGGCACATACTCTCCTTCCTTGTCCACCCCTTTCATGGGCAGGTCCTTGGTGACTGGCTGGCAACAGACCAATTAGATGCCAGGAAGAGAGAGAGGGGGAGAAAATGGCCATTTTCTCTCCACCCCTAGCCCCAGATCAAATGAAGGCTCTGCTGTGGTAAATACCTATTGGTATGTAAATGGACTAAGACCAGGCAGGAAATTCTGGACACTTCGGGTGAAAACTTCCATTTACCCCATAGTGTGGAAGGTAAGTGCAGAATAAATCCATCACAAGAGATGGTATAAATAGAAGAGACCTGAAGGTGGAAACCTAATGGATCCAGCATTTAAGAAGTGGGGAGAAAATGAATCCTTAACAGAGTGGGACAATGGCAACAGTCAAGCCCAGCTCTATGGGAAAGAATGAATGGTAGCATTTGCCAATTTCTGTGGTGTACATATTCCCACCATAGCCAATTTTGAATTCCAAAGTGACAACAGCTAGCTAGCAAAATCACTGACAATAGAACAATCAAATCTCAGGAGTCAGTAATAGCCTGAGTCTGCTGCGGTGTGTCCTGTCCTCACGGAGACTGAAGAAGTCAGAGAAAGCAAGACAGAACCCTCTCCTGAGAGACCAAATACACAGAGAAGTTAAGTCACAGAAAGATTGTAAAGTGACTTTTGGATTTTATAGCTTAGAATGCCATTTCCTCGTTAGAGCGACTTCTGCGCAAAGCCAGGGGCTGGAGTTTGAAGTCAGGCAGTTAAGAACTGATGGAGAAGGAGAGAAACTCCCAAATGCCTTTCTTTTAGCAGGATCTCTTTAGGAGTCAGACATTCTGTCTTGCTTTTAAAATCCGTGGTTTAAATAAAAGCCAAGGAGGTAATAGACTTGTCATTATGAAAGGCCACACTCAAAGAAACCTTTCTTCTTCTGATTTTAGAATGTTTTCAGGTTTTAGAAATCCACCTCCATTCATGTGATGCATGCCCAGGTTAAGTAATAAAAACGAACCAAAAGCTTCTAGCTCAGGAGCCCCATTGCCTTTAATGTCAGCCACTTCACTGATGCAGTGACCCTGGAGCTCCCCTCACCAATTCTGTGCAGCAAACTTGCTTGGAGCATCCCCCTGAGGGTAAAACTTGATCTCACTGGCATCACGGGGTCTACAAGTCCACTTTCCCCATCAAGGGGACAAAGGGAGGAGAGCGGAGGAGGTAAGGGAGCTCCCCAGCACACAGACGGAAGGAGGCACCACTGAGATTTCCTTCCAGGATTTCTAACCCATGCCCTAGAGTCCCTGCACTCCACTGCTATCAAAAGACTCCAAATAAAATGAGACAAAGAAAGGTATAGTGATTTGGGAAACATATTTTTAAAATTTACAAAGTCACATTATTTTATGCGACATCTTTACACAGTTAAAATAGTTGATGCTTGCTTAGTACTGACCATACTCTCATTAGTGAGTCTCATGTCCATCAATTTATTTGCACTGCTTTTTCAAACTCTTATGACAAACATGTAAAGTGGGTACTACTATTACCCCAATTTTAGAGGTGAATAACTCTATGTTAAGAGAGGGAAAGTCACAATTTGCTCAAGGTGGCATTGTGGGCAAGGGGGACCCGTGTTATACACACTCCTGCACTGGATCATGTCCCACCCAGCCCATGACTGTGTTTGCCCCTCTGGGTCTCCCATCTCACTTGTTACTGGGTCCATTCCCTCTCCTATCCCACCAAGCAAAAACAAGCAGTCAGGGCAATATTGAACTAGTGACCATCTCATAGTCCCAGAAGCATGCCTGTAGAGACAGAGAGGTTAAGTATAGAAAGTACAGGGAAGGTGCAGTAAGAAAAAGATGAGGGATTAAGGGAGGGCAAGCAATCAGAGGAGAGGAGCAGGGTAGACAGGACCCGATCAGAATAGTGCCGCTCAAGTCTGGACGTAGCTCCAGACCCCTCTGCCAATGGCCTGCAAATCTTCAGCCTGGGACACTCCTAACAGAGGGTAGGGGCCTTGAGGCCTTGTTTGTGAATCAGGGCAGGGAGGTAGAGCCTCAGGGCCTGACCGGGTGGGGATGGACTGAGCTAGCTGACACTGCCATGGTTGCCCGTGTTTGCACGGTAACATTCTTACTTTATGGGAGGGAATATATAGCTATAGAAAAATCAGCCGATGAGCTTTGTTTTTAAGATCAGGGAGGTGGTTTTCTTCAATTATTTTTCTTCCACTTATATTTTTCTCATATCTAGGAGTTGATGTTAATCATTAAAGTCATTTAATTTGACTGTAGCTGAGCTATTTCCTAATTATAGACACTCACAGGGTCCTACTTATTTTCAACAGTGAGGAGACCCAGTTACAGAAAGCATCATGGTTTTCTGGCTGTTCGGTAGGTTTTCAGCAGCAACCTTAAAAAACCCATAGCAACCTAGCCCATCAGCATGAGCACATCCATGGGTGGAGAGGTGCTGCTTGGGGCTCGGTGCTCTACCTGTGCTGTTGGGGGAGATGAGAGAGGGAATAACTAATGCCCTCTGAGGCTTTGTCAGGCTGGGGAGTGCATCAGTTATCAACTGCTATGTAACAAATGAACACAAACATAGCAATTTACAACCATACCATTCATTATCTTAGAGTTCTGTAGGGCTGGATTCATCTGGGTTGTCTGCTCTGGGTTTTAACAATCTAAATTAAGGTGTTGTCTGGGCAGGGCTCTTAACTGGAGATTGGTAAGAATCTGCTTCTAAACTCATCCAAGTTAGTGGAGAATTTAGTTTCTTGTGGCTGCAGGACTGAGGTTCTCATTTCCTTGTGGGCTGCCAGCCAGGGGTTCCTGTCAGCTTCTGGAAGTCACCTATATTCCTTGACATGTACATCGCAACTCCAAATTTTCAAGTCAGCAATGGCATGTTGAATTCTTCTCTGCTTGGAAGTTGACTTCCTCTTCTGCTGCCAGTTTGAGAAAATACTTTGCTTTTAACGGTCTTTCTTGATTGGGTCAAGACCACCACCTAATATTCATATCATATTTTAAGGTCAACTGAATTGGGATAATAATTACATCTAGAAAATCCCTTTTCAGCAGCTCCTAGATTAACAGTTGATTGAATATCTAAGGGACAGAATCTTTGGGGTCAAGTTCAGAGTTGTACTTGTCAGAGAGAGTTAAGACAGCCCCCAGGAAACTATGACAAAGGCAAGAGAGCATTAAACTGGGAGTGACACGTGCACACACAGTTTGCCAAAGAGGACTGTGGCATGGAGAAAGCTGCTGCAGGTGGTATTGGGAGGCTTCGAGGCACAGGTGTAACCGGGAAAGAAGAGAAAGCAGGCAGCCAGCAAGCAATGCACTGTAGCCCATGGATCGGAATGATGGTGACAGGTCTGTAAGGGAGCAGACCTGAGTAAGGTTAATAGGAACAAAAGGTGACAAGGCAAGTAGTAAGTAAGGACTAATGAGTAATGCTCCCTATACTCCTTGCCATTTACAGATATACACACACCCCTGCTCCTTCACACTGAGCCTCTCATGAATGGAGCGAGGCAGGAGCTCCCTGTCTCCTTTTTGTGGGGAATTTTGTGATGATGTTGTTGGGGGAAAATGCATAATTCTTGTCTGAGTTTCTTAAAGCTTCCATAACAAGGTACCATAGAGTGGGCTGGACAGCTCAAACCCCCCAGACATTAATAGTCTAGAGGGCAAAAGTCTGACATCAAGGGTTCGCTCCTTCTGAGGGCTGTCAGGGAGAGTCTGTGCCGGGTCTCTCTCTTGGTGGTTTGCTGGCCACATCACCCCCATCTCTTCCCTCATCCTCAAATGGAGTTCTGTGCGTATGTGGGTCTTTCTTTGTGTCTAGTTTCACCTTTTTATAGGAACATCAGTCATTTTGGGTTAGGGCTCATCCCATTCCAGACCTTAACTTAACTAATTACATCTGCAGTGGCCATGTTTCCAAATAGGGTCACATGCTGATGTACTGAGGGTTAAAACTTCAACATAGAAATTCTGGGGGACACACTTCAATCCACAGCAGCCCTCTTTTTCTAGAGATAGACAGCACTCCTCCCTTGGGGGAAAGGATCCTATAACTTGTGCTTGTATTTCTATAAAGTGAGTCAGAGTCCATGTAGAGTTCAATCTCTTGCTTCTCAAAGTATGTTCCTCGGTCCAGCAGCACTGGCATGCCCTGGGATCAGCTTTCAGGAAATGCCACATTTCAGGCTCCACCCCTGACACACTGAGTTTTAACAAGATCCCCAAGAGATTTTTTTTACACATTACATTTTGAAAGGCAGTATTTCATCCACCTTGTCAGAAATGGAGAGAAAATTCTTACGACAAAACTATAATAATGTCAACCTCAAAGCAACACTTTAAAGAAATTAAAACTAAGGTTTTGGAAGAAGTGGCATGATACCTTTAGTTTATTTCTGAAGAGGCAATAGATGGGGCTTAGAAATAAAATAATTGCTTATTTTTAAAAAGGATGAAAACAATCAGTGCTAGAAAAGACTTCTGCATGTTCACTGCAGATTCATACCAGCTGATGTACGTCAGGAACCAGATGACATGTATTCACTCGACACAGCTTCATGGAGCCCCGCAGGGTGCCAGGTGCTCCAGTGAGCAGACCCCTCATTGGAATCCTGTCCATGCTACCTCTTGGGGTGATAAGGAGAGGGCTTTGTGAAGACACTGGTGTTGAGGTGGTAGCTAAGTGTCTCTGAGATTTGAGGGACAGACACTGTCCTTTTGAGGTTTATCCAGGGGAGGAAGATTCTTTCTGAGTCAACAAGAGAGGTTGGGCTGGTCCCTGACTTTAACATGCAGTCCCAGGTAGGGGCAGCCCTGCCCAGTTCCTTGACTAGAAGCCAGTGGATGCAAGGCATGCACTGACTTCGATCTGCAGCTTAAGCCTGCAATGGCAGGACCCCTCCTTCCCTCTCTCCTGTTATCACTGGGCCTTGCCAGGGGGAAACGGAATTTGGGAACCAAGGAGATAGAGGAACTGTGCTTCTTTCCCTTTTCTTTCCTCTTCTCTTTTATTTTTCTCCTGTTCTCTTTTCTTCCCTTTCCTTCATTATTTTTGTTTATTATTAATATTAAAAAAATTCTTTTGAAGTATAGGTGATATACAATATTACATTATTTTCAGGTGTACAACATGGCATGACAGTTATCTATATTATTAAATGTTCACCCTAATAAATGTGCTTACTGTCAACATACAAATATATTATTCTATTGAGCCCACCTCCACCCACATATTCATTTTCATATTTTCTCTTGTTTTAAACGTAATTTTAAGACTGCCCATCCTAGAAGTCTGGCTCTTATCATGGCACTATAAAGCATTTTTTTAATTAACTGAAATGCTTACTTCATTCAGATTTCATCTTTGTTGATTTGTGTCTTCTGTTTAATTTCGTTCTGCTTGTGGTTTTGAATAAATGTGTGTTTCATAGGCTAGAAGAGTACTGTGGGACAGAGCATGCCAGCCAGGACCAGCTGCACTGCTCCCTGTAGGCCTGGAAGGGGACCTCTGTGGAGGGGTCCCGTCCTCCTGGCGGGTCAGTTGACCACATGGGGCTATCCTATCTGCCTAAGGACTTACAAGTGGTGGAAACCAATTCTTTCCTTCCAGGGTTTTTTCTAGAGAGATTCCCATGCCTGCAGTTCTCTTTAGCTGCAATTTCCATGACAAGCACACCATTGTGTTCCCTGGGGGTCCATGCTTTTTCATCTCTGTGGTTACCCCCCCTCCCCCCCCCCATCATCCCTGGAGTGGTTTCTGCTAGACGCTCTAGTCTGCAAGACATGCGAGCATCCTGCCACTGCCAGACAGCGACAGGGACTGGGCCAGGGCGACAGACCTTCCTGCCTCTGCCAGCAGAACCATTAGCTGGGGCCCCAGCCTCTAGGATTCCCAGGGAGCATCAGGCCCAGTGGGAGGTGTCTCTAGGCCCCAAAGGCTCTGGGAGGTCTCAGAAGCCTCTCCCTATCTCTGCAACAGGAAGGAGAGAGCCACAGACCTCTCCTGGCAGGAGGTGAGGGGTGGAGACCCCTCCTGGCAGCTGTGCTCAGCTTGGAAAGATCTCTTCTCCAGTCCGCTCTGCTCTTGCTCTCTCTCTCTCCCATGTTTTATTCTCAAAGGGGTGAGTGTGTGACACCTGTAAGGAGATTTTTCGTTTGTAAATTCTGCATCTCACTTTACATCACACTACAGCTGTATGTTGGTGCTTGGAGGAAGCTTCCATTTTAGCATCCTGTTACAAACATTTGCATGTAGTAGACTGGAGGCCTGAGCACCTGGGTGGGATCTGGGGGAGTCAAGTGTGGGAAGTCAAGGCTACAGCTTGGACTGCAGTGTAGATAGTCTCCAGGGAACATAACAATATAACAGGACGTGGCATGGGCAGAATGCACCTAACAGTGGTGGGCAGGACTGGACAGCGCCGGGATTGAGGGTAGCTGATGTGGTTCCCCACCCGCGTGGTCAGAGTTCAAGGGAGGAGGTAAGTCTTAGCAGGTAAGGAGACAAAGCCCAGTCACACTGATGAGGGATGGGCAGGGCCATGTCGCAGGCTGTGGCTGAAAGACATATACACCTTCCTTGAACCTACCCAGCCGTGTGGTTGGCACCACCTGCTGAGCTGCCTGCCTGAGCTGGAGTTGGCTTCAGGTACGGTTCCTCTCGTCGGGCTGATTAAGGGAATCCCTTGGGCAGCTTCTAGAATGCTATCGTTCCCTTTCCCCACACCTTAAGATTCTCCACCGGGTCTGCATGCATATTTGTTTTCTGGCTTGAAGCTCCCCTGGTGATTATGTGAGCATGCCAGAGGCGAAAGTGCCAATCAGGGCAAACTGAGCTGAGAACCCTGGCGCTGGCAGGGCCTGACAGGAGGCTGGGAAAGTGGGCTCCCTCAGAGAAAGTCTTCAGGGCTGGACTGTAATTTTCATGCAGCATGGGGACCATCCTGACAAATTGGGGGAAAGGGAAATTACATGTTTTGGAGCTGTGTTTTAGGGAGATGAGTTTGACTGTTTTGTATAAGATGAGTTGGCTGGAAAGCAGAGACCAGTGAGAAAGCTATTGGAAAAGGAGATGTGTAATAAAGACATCAAAAACAAGATAAGGGCCAGGGGGAAATTCCAGATCCTAAAAATATTTCATCTCTGAAGTGCAGGTGTTGGGGTCTGAGCCACCCAGCGGGAGAAAGAAGCCAGCTTGTAATTAGCCTGCACACTTTCCATTGTCACCAAGATCAGGGTGGCTGCGGGCTAATTAATGCTTCCTGGAGGACGAAAGCAGCTGGTATTTTCCTTTCTAATTCCAGTAATGACGTCTATTGTAACGCAGTAAAAGGATTCACTGGCAAGGGAGTGAGGCTGATAGGATGAAAGGCAGGCAGAAGTGACCAGCGGCCGGCCAGTAGTCGTTGAGAGACTGTTCAGGGGCTAACGCGAACATTGCAGGTCTCACCAAAGGCACAGCCGGGGTTCTCCTGCAGCGCCTGAAAGTCAGGCTTGTTCTAAATTTATGTAGTTGGATGACTGAAGCTCGTAGGAGGATCAGAATAGTCTCTATTAGCTTTGATCCTTGGAATCCTAAATATTGCTGTTCATCTTTAAAAAAGCATAGAGACACACACATGCCCAGCAGCAGTACTGAAACTTCCCTCAGCCTCAGCTCCCTGCCCCCGATCCTGAGACCAGAAGGCTGCAGGGGCCTTTTCCCAGGTCAGCTAAGGCTCTGGTAAAATCCTTTTCCCTGAAGAGTAGGCCCTTGTTATGAAGAATCCTCTATGCTAAGTGTATATGTTTCAAAGGTCCCGTTTCCTTCCCCTGGCTAGAGCACTGAGGGGATCTTCCTGGATTCTTCATGAGGATCTGGTGGAACTCCTGGAGGTAGAACACGTGAATGTGCAGCGGCTTCCCTAAGCCTGGGACCTGCAAAGTTTCTCTTCTCAGGCTATTCCATACTGAGTGTGATGGTTCATTTTATGTATCAACTTGATTAGGCTGTTGTGCCCAGGTGTTTGTGTAAACATCAGCCAGTTGTTGCTGTGAACGTTTTTTTTTTTAGATGAGATTAATATTCAAAATGGCAGATTGAGTAAAGCAAATTACCCTCCATGATGCGGACGGGCCCCATCCAATCAGCTGAAGGCCTTGTGAGGAAAAGACGGACCTCCGCTAAACAAGAGCGAATTCTTCCTCCAGACTGATTTTGGACTTGAGGCTGCGACCTCAGCCTTGCTCTCCAGCCAATGGTCCTGCCCTGCAGATTTTGGACTTGACAGCCTCCAAAATTGTGAGTCAACTTTTCTAAATCTCTCTCTTTCTTCACATATATGTATGTAAATGTATATGGACATGTATACATCTTCTATTGCTTTTGTTTCTCTGGAGTACCCTGACTAACACACTGAGTCTCCAGGAATTCGAAATTACCCTTTGAGTGTTCTCACCAGTTTATGGTTCTGGTAGCTTCTGCTCCAGGTAAGCAGATCTCATCTGTGGCTCTCTATTCTCCTCTTTCCAGATTTCAGGCTAATGGCTTGTCCTGTAATTGCAGTTCTCTGATGGCTGCAACAAAAATCATTGGTTTTAAAATTGTTCAGCTTTTGTCTTATAATAAGGATATGAGTGATGCCTATTGCATCCCTGAAACTGAAGTCCTCCAGAAATTTAAACTTTAAAAAAAATAATTTTCTCCAGTTATGCTTGTTTTGCTGGAAGGAAGGTCTGCAGAGCTCCTTTTAACCTGCTTTCGCAGAAGTGGAGTTCAGGAGATACATTTGAATGACATTGACAGCTGTTACTTGTTGAAGGCTGAAACAGGAAACTTCTCAAAGTTTTTTACTTACATTATCTCATTTAATTCTTGAAAATACCCTATGAGGAAGTTCTTATTATTACACTCAATTTTTAAATGAGGAAAGAGACTCAGAGAAGTTAAGGAACTTACTTAAATCATTTTGTGTGAATAAATTCCAGGAATCAGCAAAATTAGAATTCAGAATCCTTTGAGAGAATAGCAGAGACAAGATTAGTTAAAAAAGAAGGTCCTTACAATCTAGAGCAGTGGTGATCAAATGAATATC
Organism: Smutsia gigantea; assembly: GCA_032199065.1. NCBI lineage: Eukaryota > Metazoa > Chordata > Mammalia > Pholidota > Manidae > Smutsia > Smutsia gigantea. The sequence goes on along the minus strand of JAVSCE010007294.1, from coordinate 28,859 downwards.
CAACAGAAATAAAATGAATAGAAATACAAATAGAATGCAGGCCACTGTGTAATTAAAATTTTCCTAATATCACATTAAAAATAAATATTAACAGGTAAAGATATAATATATTCAATTCAACATTTTCAAAATACTACCATTTCAGTATGAAATTATTAGTGAGAAATTTTACTTCCATTTTTTGTACCAAGTATTTGAAATTTGGAGTTGAGTTTGCATTTACTGAGGATCTCTGTTTGGACTAGCTACCTTTGAAGTATTCAGTAACAGTTCTAGACTAAACAGTTGATATTTTTATACTAAGGTCGCTGTGACTGTAGCAACCACAGTGTTGCTCATGTGAAAGCTTTGTAAGATTGTATATCAATGATACCTTAATAAAAAAAAGGGACACAAATCTATTCATTCGTGGACCTTGTATTTTTGTTGGGGGTAGGGATTGTGGGTAAATGACAAACAAGGTGAATAGTCTAGACAAGATAATATAGACTCCTTTTTCCCTGCTGCTCTAAGCACAACTATACACCCTGGAAATAACACAAGAGACGACCAAAGAAAAACTGAACGGTGGTTAGAAATAGGTGAGCTAGTTTGGAACTTAAGGACTGTAGAAATAGCACAGAAGCAGAGCAGTTTACATCCCCCACCCAAAAGGTCCCCCAGACCTGGCATTCCCTGACACAACCTAGCAAAATAAAGAGGCTCAGGCAGGCTCATTGCACACTGAAGCCTGGCCTGGGAAGTCTTTGTCCCCATGTACCTAAGACTCCCTTCTCTGGGGTGATAAGAGAGATGCAGTCCAGCCCTGGGAGCCTCTTTGACTCCACAGACCTTAGACTCTCCTTTGTCCCTGGGAGACGCTCTGTTGGCACCAACCCCAAGACGAACCACATGTTGGAATTATCTGACAAGGATTTTAAGGCATCCTTCCATCCATCTAAGTCTATAGATTCAAAAAGTACAATAATCTAAAATAGAATAAACCCAAAGAAATCCATGCCATGTCATGTACTAATTAAAATAATGAAAACTAAAGACAAAGAAAAAAGGCTTGAAAGCAGGTACAGAGAAAGGACACATTACCTATGGGAAAACACCACTTCAAACCACCGTGGATTTCTCACTTAACACCATGGCAGCTGGAAAGAAACGTCTCAACAGTTTTCAAGAGCTGAGTGAAAATAATTTTCAAGAGTGAATTCCATATCTAGCAAAGCTATCCTTCAAGAATGACAAGGAAATATATTAAGGAAAACTAAAATAATTTGTCATCAGAACACTTACTCTTGAGGAAAAGTCAACAGGAAGTTCTTCAGTAGAAAGGAAATTATAAAAGAAGGAACCTCAGAGCACTGGAAAGGAAAAGATCCAGCAGAAAGAGCATAAATATAAATATGTACAATAGACTACTGCTTTCTTCATGAATTTTATAAATCATATTTGATTGAAACAAAAATTATAGCACAATGTGATACTCAAAAAAATAATATTAAAAGATGTGGAAAATAAAGGGTACTAAATGGAGGTGAGTTTTCCATACTTCACTTGAAATGCTGAAATGTTGATGCTGATACCAATGACCTGTGATATTATGATACCCAGAGGGGCCACTATGGAAACTGCAAAAAGATACCCTCAAAATCCCTTTAAGTAAATCAAGTAAAATCCTAAGAAAAAAATGCAGTAACCCACAGGAAGGTAAGAAAAGAAAAATAGGAATAATAAACAGAATAAACATACAGAAAACAATACAGTGGCCAACTTAAGCCCCAACATATCAATAAGTATCTTAATGTAAACATTCTGTATTCAACAATACAAAGACAGAAGTTTCCATAGTATATAAAGAAACATAACTCAGCTATATACTGTTTAAAGGAAACCCACTTCTAATTCCATGACATATATAGGTTGAAAGTAAAGGGACAAAAAATGATAAACAATGCAAACATTTATTTTTTTTAAAATCAGGAATAAATAAATACCAGATAAAATATAGTTCAGTGCAAAGACAAGTACTAGAGCAAGAGGGACATTACTCATAATGATAAAATGATCACTCTATCAGGAAGACAACAATGCTAAAGGTGTATGCAGCAAACAACAGAATATGTGTGACAACAGAATATGAAGAACAGACAACATGAAACATGTGAAGCAAAAAACTGATAGAGCTGAAAAGAGAAATTGAGAAATCCACAATTACAGTTTAGGACTTCAACACTCCCTTCTCAGCAACTGATAGAACTATCATTGAACTGACCATAAATCAGCAATAATAGAGAAGATCTAAATAGCACAATCAGTTAACAGGGTCTGACTGGAATCTATAGAACACTCCACCTAACAGCAGCAGAATGCACTCCTTATTCAGCATTCATGGAGCATTCACCAAGATGGATCACATCCTGGGATATGAAACTGCCCTCAAGGCAAAACTTAAATAATGAAGACTGTGTTCTCTGGCCATAATGGAATCGGTGTAGAAATCAATAACAGAAAGACAGTAAGGAAATTTTTATACATGTGGAAGTTAAACAAAACACCTGTAAAATAAAGTCACACTTATTTATTAAAAATAAGTACCTAGAACAGAATGAAGATGAAAGGACAACATACAATTACAGCTACAGCAGTGCAGAAAGGGACATTTACAGCCTAGGGGCTTATTATTAGAAACAAAAAAGGCTCTCAAATCTATAGTTCAAATTCCTCCACAAGAAATTATTTTATATAAAGGAGGAAATAAATTAAAAGAAGGAAGGGAAGAGTAAAAATAAGTGTAGAAATCAATAATATTGAAAACAGGAAAACAAAAAAATGAATGAAACAAAAAGCTGCTTCTTCAAAATAGGAATAAAACTGTTAAGTCTCTAGCAAGACTGACAAACATAAGAGAAGACACACATTCCTGATTTCAGGAAACAGTCTGGGCTATGACTACAGAATTGATGGACATTGGAAAGATAAGAGAATACTACAGACAAAATTATACTCATAAACCTGACAGTTTAGAAGGAAAGGATCAATTTCTCAAAACCTACAACCGACCAAAACTCAACCAACATGAAGTAGGCAATCCAAATAGTCACATTTCTATTAATGCAGTCACACTTATAATTTAAAAGCTCCTGAAAAGGAAATCAGGAGAGGCCCACATGATTTTGTTTCAAAACTACATTAAACATTTTAAGAAGAATTAATACCAATTTTGTACAACCTTTTCCTGATAATAAAAGAGGAGGAACTTTCCAACTCACTATATGAAGGCAATACTACCCCAATAACAAAACCAGAAAAAGGCCTTAAGAGAGAGAGGCGGAGCTACAGACCAGTATCTCTCATAAACTTAGATACAAAAAATATTAAAATATTAGCAATAAATCCAACATTATATAAAGAGGATTATATACTTTGATCAAGTGGGAATTATTCCAGCTCTGCAAGATTAGTTCAGTACTCAAAAATCAATGTCACCCACCATATCAACAAGTTAAGGTAGACAAATCATGTAATTATATCAGTTGACACAGAAATTTATTTGACAAAAGCTAGCACACCTTCATGATAAAAATTCTCAGCTAGTTAAAAATAGAGGGAAACTACCTCAACTTGATAAAGAGCATCTAGAAAAACCTACAGCTAGCATCATACTTAATGGAAAGATAATGTTTTCCCCCTAAGGTCAAGAACAAGGTGGGGAACTTGGGGTTCCTTTGGCCAGGATCTTCACTGAACTTAAACCACCTGATGATGTAACTGGCCTGTTGCTAGGCTACCCCTTCCACACCTTTAGGCAATAAGCTATTATTGTGCTATATAGAGAGCTCAACCCAGTGCTCTGGGCGGAGGCAGAGATGGTAATATTCTACCTACCACCGGGAGAACAAGCCGGGTAATAAACCCTTTCACCCCGAAGAATGTTTTGCCGTCAATTTCTTTGGTCACATTGAATCCATAGCGAATTTGCCCCTGGCTGAAACTCATTGGCAAGACAACGAGGAAAGGATGTCTTTACTCATTACTCTTAAGCAACATAGTACCGAAAGTTTTAGCCAGTGCAATAAGGTAAGAAAGGAAACAAAAGCCATACAGATCAGAAAGAAGGAAATCAAACTATCCCTATTCACACATAGGACACGATTATGTAGAAAACTCCAGGAATCTACTGGAAAAAAAAAAGAAAGAGAAGAAAACTATTGAGCTAAGACATGATTCCATTAAATTCTCAGAATATAGGATAACCTATACAAATCTATTGCATTTTTATATAATAGCAGTGAACACACGGACACTGAAATTAAAGATACAATTCCATTTTCAATTTCAGAATAATGAACTATGTAGGTGTAAATAAAATAAAACATGAACAGGACTTAAATGTGAAAATTACAAAATACTGATGAAAGAAATCAGAGTTTACACACCATGCTCACAAATCAAAAGATCCAACATGGCAAAGCTATCAATTCTCTCCCAATTGATTATAGGTTTCATGCAATTTTTATCAAACACTTAAAAAAATTTTTGTTGACAAAGACAAGCCTATCCAAAAATTTATATTGAAATGCATAGGCCCTAGAATAGCTAAAATAATCTTTACTAAAAATAATATAGTGGAAATAATCACTACCTGATACCACTGATATTTCAGGGTCTGTTTGTTAACATTACATACTTAACCAGATTGATCTGGAAGATTTTGAGCAGGGTAGTGGATCTTCTTGATTTCCACGTCAACAGGACATCTCCAGCTCCTGTGTTGAGACTAGGCTGAAGTGAGAAAGCAAAGAGTCCAGTGAGCAGGCTATTGCAACACCTCACTGAGGTGATAACAGCTCGGACCACAGTGCTAATGTTGGAGGCAGTGGTTTCTGAATATGTTTTGAAGGTAAATTCAACAGGGTTCTCTTGGATTAAATGTGGAGTATGAGTGTAAAACAGGAGTCAAAGATCATTCCAAAGTGTTTATCCTGAGCAATTAGAAGAATGAGATTTATATTAACTGAGTAGAGAGCTGGATAGTGCTGGTTTGAGAAGACTAAAAAGCCTGAGTTCAGTTTTGGAGGTGTTGAGTTTGAAATGCCTGTGAGGTATCCAGGTTTGGGGCGGGGGTCTAGGCTGAGAGTCACGGGCACAGGGGATGGAAGCTATGCCTTCCTCGCTTGGTGTCTGCAGCATCCTGCTGCCTGGCAGATAGTCACGGGGGTTGTTCTTTCCCTGAGTGCCTTCCACCTAAGCTGACATCACTCGGGAGAATCATGGTATTTGAAAATCCACACATTTCAGGCTTCCCCTGGAGGATACCAAAGCTTTCTCCTTGATGCAATCTTTCCTGAGTCCCAATGTAGCCTTCTAACTGGAGGACACCAAAGAAACTCACTGTGACTACAATTTGGTCTCCCGAAGAGTAGAACAGCAGCTATTGAAAACTAAGTGTAAACGAGAAACTGAAGCACATCACCAAGATGTGCTTTGTCTCAGAAACAAAGAGTGTTCTCATGTGAAGAGAGAATATTCCTTCTGTGAGTGTTACTTTGACTTTTTTATGCAAGAATAAGCTTGGCTTTCTGTGGCAATCGGCATTTTTACTATTACTCGAGTTTCAGGACACACCAGACATCAGTGGGTTTCTCTGCGTCATGCTGAAAAGGAATGAGTCCAGATCCAATTAAATTACTTTGTGTTTTCAATTTTCCTCTTTGGTTGAAGGTTAGAGGTCAGGTGGGGAAATTATTTCTAATGCCTTTGCTGTGGCTACATGGAGACACACTTCAGAAAAAGCAAGGAGCTGCAAATATACGTATTAATATTTTGAGAGTCTCTTGGGGGAAAAAAGCTATTTTTCCCACCCTCACCGACTCTGTATGAATCCACTTCCCCACCATCAGGAAAAGGAGTCTTTAATCCAATTAGGTCATCTGAATGAAGTAGTTACCTATCTGTAACTGACTGTAAAAATTCACATGATTGAGCTTGGCATTCTCTTCCTCTTCATCTGTCCATTTAACTAGAGCAGCAAACTGGTCTCAGGCTTTCCACACACCTGAGCAATTGTCCTGCCATATACCCATCTTAGGTTCTCTCTCTCTGGTGCTTCTCTACTTTTTCTTTTCAAGCCTAAAGTAAGATTATAATAAAGCAGAAGCACAGCCATTTTAGCTCCCTTTTCCTTTCATTTTTCTCATAAGGATATGTGCACATTTCATTCTTTCAATGTAGAGCAGCAACTGGGGGCAAGATTTTGAGTTTGGGCTTTGGACTGAAAGAGTTCTGGTGGGACCTAGGGTTTGTCTCAAGTGCTTCAATCAAGTTTACCAGTATCACGATTAAAGTGTGGGGGGCAAGCTCAGTTAAAAACGTAGTTTGAAGTTGGACTTGCTATTTCCTGTTGCTTTTGTTCACATTTCTACTTGGGAACTTTCAGGGGTGGGAGGTGTTATGTTTGGAGGTGGGTTTGAAGTATTACTTATTCCCTCTGGTTTATTGGGGTAGAACTCTGACAACCAGGAAATCTCACATCCACCCCTGACAGAGATGTCAGCAGTATGTATGCCAGGGGAAAAAGTGCAGTGGGTTTTGGGAAACTTTATTTCACAAAGGTATTGTATGGATTTAATGTGTTAAGATATATGAACCATTTAGAACAGTTTCTAGCTTGCTATATGAGTGTTTATGATCATTCTTTGCATGTTAGGATTAAAACCATGGGTATGGTGAAATAAATCAGGAAAAATAAAACTCTAGATAACCTCTAGTACCCTTTCTAACTCTGAAAATATTTGAAATCTTGATACTTTTTTAGGGCTGAGAGGCATTCATTCACTTACCCACATTTTACTGATGTCATTTCTTATGGGGGCATCATTGTCCTGATAGTTCCAGACTCCTCGTGACCACCAGATGGCAGTAGAAATCAGGGCCACCCCAGGGGCTGAAGATCCCACCTCAGGGGGAGGAGGATTCCTGCGACTCAAGGACTACAGGGAAAAACTCCTTCATCCAGAAGCGTAAGTGCTCAGGTAATGGCAAAAGCAGTCATGAGATTATAGGCATCAGCCATGGTGAAGAAAAAATCCTGGTGGGGAGCAGGAGGCTTAAGCATTACTTAAAATTAAAGTGTTTGGACAAGAGAGAAAAGGGAAAAACCACTGGATCATCTGAATATCATTCTAGTGACATAAGAACAAGGCAGCCAGCCAAGTGGGTATGAGAGAGACTGAGAGGTGACTGTTGAGTTTTTAATTTCTAGAGGAGATTCCTGATGCTGAATATATCTCAGGCAATGTCTGAAGGAAGGAACTGTGTGGGCAGCTAGCTGCAACCTGAGTCAAAAGGGATTCTCAGTCAGTAAGTGGCAGAATAAAAGGTATAATCAGTCTCACTTTGGCCCTGAAAATTGCAGACTCATTCATCAATGGCAGTTGGTCAGACAGTAGCAATATGAATATTTAGGATCACTTCCTTGAAGACCAAAATGGGATGTAAGCCCTCCCTAAACTCATCCTCAATACTGTCTCACTTCCTAATTGAATAGTGTTGTCTAGGATACTCATCCCATACAATGACTCATTCTGATTCTGACAAGGTAAAAGCAGAACAGAACTAGATAGTAAAAGGAAGGAATGGGCATCTGGTCATAATATATTTATTCCCTTCTTTTCATTCTGTTGGATTTAATTTGCTTTTCTGTTTTCAATTTCAAAAGATGGACATTGAGACCATTAATGTGAGGTCTTCTCTTTTTAATACAGGTTTTTAATGCTATGAATTTCCCTCAAATCACTAGTTTAACTGCATCATGCAAGATTCAATTTACTGTGTTTTAATTTTTGTTCAATTTGAAATACATTCTAATTTAATTTTTGATTTCTTCTTTGACCCATGGGTTACTTAGAAATGTGTTATTTAGTTTCTTAATATTTGAGGATTTTACAGACATCTTTCCATTAGTGATTTCTGATTTATTCCATTGTAGTCAGAGAATACACTCTATGATTTGAATACTTTTAAATTTACTGTGACTTTTTTATGGTCTATCCTGGTAAATGTTCTCTGTGCACTTGAAAAACATATGCATTGTGCTATTGTTTGTCTACTTGTTTTACAAATTATTGGGAGGGAAATGCTGAAATTCCAAACTGTAATTATGGATTTGTCTATTTCCTCTTGAAGTTCTATCATATTTTGCTTCTACATACTTGGAAGCTTTATTATTAAGTATTTAAAAACTTTTAAGATTGTTATGCCCTCTTGATGAATTAACCACTTTATAAAGCATTATTTTTGTCCCTGGTGATGTTCTATACACTGAAATCTACCTTGTCTGATATTAAAATACCCATTCATGAAATTAACATGACATTGTTTTTCTACCTTTTCAATTGTGACCTCTTTGCATCTTTATATTTAAAGTGAATTTCTTTCTTGTAGGTAGCATAGAGTTGGGTCTTGCTCTTTTATATAATCTGAAAATCTCTCTTTTAATTAGGATGTTTAGACTATTTACGTTAAAGTGATTATTGATGCCACTGGCTATGTGTATCATTTTGCTATGTTTCCTTTTTGTTCTAGGTATTCTCTGTTCCTTTATTTCTGCCTTTTCTGCCTTTCTTTGAATTAGGCTGAGGGTTTTTTTTAAGTGATTCTATTTAGTCATGTTTGTTAGCTTTTTAACTATCTTTTTAGAATTAGTTACTTTAGTAGTAGTTTCTTTCACTTTACTACATTTATAATACATGTCTTTAATTTTTCATAGTCTTCATTAACGTTGTACCACATCAGGTACACTACAAGACTCATACACTTCATTGCCTTTGCCCAGCTTTTGTGCCATTGTTATCATGCTGTACATTATATACATCTGTAATACATTATTTTTCCTTGAAGCAGTCAATTATCTCTTAAAGAGATTAAAAAATAAAAAAATGTATTTAAATTTACCATTTTGGGTGCTCTTCATTCCTTTGTCTTTCATTTTCCTTTGTCTTCATTCCTTTGTGTATCATTTTCCTTCTGCCTAAAGGACTCACTTTAATATCTTTTTTCATATGTATCTACTGGTGATGACCTGCCTTGGATTTTGTATATCAAACATGGCGATTGTCTCCTTTGCTCCTTTTGACTGGTTCTTTCCTCAGTTTCTGATAGCTTTCTCTGTGCTTACTCACTGGAGACTCAAGAGGGGCTGCTTTGGATGTTCAGAGCTCTTCTGTCTTCCTCTGTTCTGAGAACACTGGTTGCCTTCGCCTTCTCAGCCTCCCAATTCCATCTTTTCAATTTAAAGAGACCAATGGACATAGCCTGGGTTCTCCATCTCATTCTAAAGCCTAGAAACTTTCTCCAGGCAGTAAACTGGGTGATCATGATTAGCTCATTTGTTTCCTTCAGTAATCACTATACTATTCTGCCTGATGTCCAACATCTGAAAACTATTGTTTTATATATTTTATCTGGTTCAAGTGTTTCTGGCAGGAAGCTAAATCCAGTACCTTTACTCCATCTTGATCAGAAATGAAAACCAATAGTTCATTTAGTATAGAAAATAATACATGCATAATAATAATGCATTTAACATGGTTGGATTTGGGAGTCAAGGTAGAGAAAATATCCAGAAATGATAACCAGTTAGTTCCATCCTATACCAGGATCTTATATCCAGTCATGTAAAGTACTTTCTAGGTAATTTTTGCTGCCTAATTACCCTATGACCTCCCTCTTACTCTTGTTCTCTTATGTTCTCTCTCTTAGCACCAAAATAAGTTGATTAACTACAGTGGAGTTTGGTTACTTCATCAGTAAAATGGGATGATGATACTAATTTTTCAACATTGTTGCAAATACCAGTGAGATAATATTTATAACATGTTCAGTGCCTGACACATAGTAAACCCTTAGTAAATGGGAACCATTGCAAGGAAGACTTTTGTCTTTCAGGTGGGATATAGATTTGAAGAAGAAAATTACTTTCTTGGTCTGGACTTTGTGGAGTCATAGCATCCAGATAAACTCTCTTGGTCTATAGGTGTTAAAAGATAGTGCTTCCCAAGAGGAAGCCTGAAGTATGGAAACAATATCTTCCTATGATTTCCTCTGAATTATCAGGTGCAATTGACTGGCCTGCATTCCTGAAGATGAGCTCTAATCTTTAAACTAGAACTGCTTATATTCTTACTATACTACAACTTTTTCTATTACCAATTTGTAGCTTTCATAAATGCCTTTCAAATTTTTGCAGCATATTTTAGCTTCCCAGTGTTATTAGATCTAAAATACTAGTGCAGTGGTAATGAAGAAGATACCTTCAGAAGAAACTTAGGTGGACAGAGCTGGGACTACCTCTTCTCACCCACCGAGAGGACTGTGTGTTTATGTTCTGGCCCATGTGGCTTTGTGTTTAATAGCTTGGACTCTGGAACCTGCTCAGGTAAAATCTCACTTCATCCCCTGATAGCTGAATGCCCTTTGACAAGTTATTTAACTGCTCTGTTCCTCCATTTGGGGGATATAATAGTACCTAATTCATAGAGTTGTAAGAAATTAAATGAAATTAATACTTATAAAGTACTTAGCACTGTGCATAATACTTAGTAATACCTAAATTCATATTAGTTAGCATTAGTTTATTAAGGAAAGTTGCATTTTCTCATAAGAGAAATTTTGCATATGCCCACTTCTGGTTCTGCAGAATTAAAGCAGATCACCAAACACCTTATTTGTATGAGTGTCAAGTCTTCCATGGAGGAATGACCAAGAGGCAATGCAGCCTCTGGTAGTGGGGGCAAGTGGGCTGGTCCGTGGTACACAAATTATAAGGCCATTCAACAAAAAGAAAGAGAAATCCCACAAATGTATTCACTAACAAAACTAATTGTTGCTTGTTACTGACAGCCATCCTAGAAGAAATTATTAAACCGCGGTTTAGTTGGGGTGGTCTGTACATGGAGGTGATGTAATTACAGGGGTTTCCATCCACGTGCTCTGTCAGCAGCTGAGTGCTGGGTGGCCTGGGGTTGAAGCCTTTAACCATCACTCCACTTCTGTCTCTGGTTTCTCGTTACCTCCAAACTTCATCAAGGCTAGTGCTGTGGATCTCGGTTGTTAGATATGCAAGTTCCTGGCACTTCTCAGTCACACACAGAAAATACTCCCCTTGTCACTGATCCCTGTCAATGCCAGCCCGGGCGGGATTCATCCCACACAGCTCCCTTGCCATGAACTCCTCTTTGCTTGGGCAACCAGCCAATGGGGCCAACTGTCTTACTAGCAATTAGTTTTAGAGATTTATGTCAGTTCATGTGAGAGCATGCAGGTCTGCCTCCCCATCTTTTCAGGTGCATTTTCAATGGCCGAGTTCCTGCAAAGGGCTGAGTCTGTCTCTAAACAATGTTTTAGGGCATCTAACATCTTTCTCAGCGTCCCCATGCTTCATGTAAGTCTTCTCCTGACTCTCTTATTCAGACAAAATATCTGCCAAGAGTAAGTACAACCCACTTACACTTTATTTTGCCACAGACATAGTATGAGCCCTCAAACCACATTGAAATTATAAAGGGATGACAAAAATCTGGTTTGCTTGCAATCTGCAGCCCTTACTTCTGTTGTTTCCTGGTGCTGCGTCTCTGCTTATACACATTTTCTCCCTTATTTTGAGATGATTACTGCTTACCCAACAGGAAAGAGGAGAAATATTGATATTTAAACTATAATATACCCTCTAGGCTGAAAATTGTAATTTTAGGTTATATGAACAACCAGCCTTTTCTTGGGGAGCCTTTATAGAGGAAAGGTACCTGTGAGCTAGAAGCATTCTTTGTGAAAATGGATGAAGGATATTAAAAGGAAAGAGTTTCAATGGTTGGTAGCCACCATATACAATGACAGAAAAATGCCTCACACTTACTTTTCCTTCTTAAACACACATTCTGCTACATATACTGTATTTCAGAATTTGCCAATTGGAGAAAAACAATGATCTAAAAAGAATGTACATTGTTATCTAAAGATCAAATTTTTCATGAAGAAAAATACATGAAGATTGTATGGTCTAACCAAGACTAGACCAACTCAACATAACCTCCAGAGAACTGACATCTCAAGCTACTTCAGACAGAAATTTGTTCAATACTAAGAGGCTGTGTTCCTGTAAGGAACCCCAGAGTTGCTTGAAAGATTCATTTATGAGAAACATGTAAAGCAATTTTTGTAGGGAATTTCCTAAAGGATTAAAAAAGATTTTTAAATAGAGTTGGAAAATTTAGACTATGTTGCCAGCAACTTAGGAGGCCCAGGCCTAGGGATTTGCAATGAGAGAATTCTCATCTCTGGACAGCTTGGGAGATTCAGAATGTGACTTTTCTGAAAGAATTATTGCATAAAGTACTGGCTTCATTTTTCTAGGGGGGCCTTCTTGTTTAAACTCTTTATTTGTGGCCTTTCTAAGTCATATCTGTGCCAGGGGATTAAGGATTTCTCCTTCTAGCTACAGAGAAGGCTCTTAGAAATCCCCATTTACAGAAAAACCTCCCAGCAATTATTTCAAGTGGAAGCTGGCCTGTGGCATGACACCTGTGACAGCAGCACTTCCGCTGGGGAGGGGCATGCTTGGGTCCATAGGGTGGCAAAGGAGCTGTGATTTGGGTGCTCTGGATTTTGCCTTCCCTTTCCTCTGCATGTTATCAACAGGGATCACCTGTTAATGAAAGACAAGAAGTCTTCCTGAGAGTGGTTCATAAGGGGAGTTGAGAGATAGAAATGGCAGAGAAATGCATCCCGTGTTGCATAGAGTCCCAGAATGCAGACTTGGTCACAGATGGCTCCATGAAATCAGATGACAGGATACTCTGTATTTGTTTAATCAATTAGCAATCTTTGACTAGGTCTCTGTTTTGTCATTCAAAACACAGTAAGCCAGTGCCATTTAAATTCCTTTCTATACCCTCATGTGTATGAAGAAATTGCATTTTCTTACTAAGCAAATTTCCAACAGACAGGGTCCAGAATGTGGGGAAATATACAGTGAGTAAAGTGTTATGTTAAAAATACCTGGTCACATAATGAGAATCCCAGCCACAGGGAAGAATTTATAGAGCTTCAGAATATCTTGGATTTTACTTCAAAGAAGAGAAAAGTCTCTGTTACTCTTAATTCTAACCTTAGAGTTGGTTAAATACAGTCACAGCTGCAGATATGGCAGTTTTGTTTGCCCCAGTTATGAGAGACATACATGGCCCAGCAAATGAAACCCAGTGCATTTCTAGCAGCCAGGGCTAAAGCCCAATGTTGATATTAATGTACCCTTGGAACTGTGATCACTGCACAATTATTACCTATTGTTATCAGAGCTCCCTGATGCTTAGAAAATTCTTCTGAAAATATGTGTCACTAAGAAATCCAACACTTCTAGGTATGCATGTGATACTGTGGGACCTGTATTAGTGAATGTACTTCTCATAGTAAACACCTTCTCTAAAACATTGGCTTTTGATAGCATAAGAAATCACTCACAAAATTCTCCCTCTTCATACTTGCGCACTTCCATGTCATTCACTAGAGGAAAACAGTCTTCAGTCTTCCAGGGCAGTAAGTGCCCCTCATTGACACTCTCTGCTCTTCTCTCTACATGTGGTGTATGGGAAGAACATAACAGATGTTTATTGGAACAAGTCTGCATATTAGGGAGAAATGTTCTTTTCCTTTGACAAGCTTTGTTTTTGAAGCTGTTAAGCAGTATCTTACTGTTTAAAAATATATTTTTTAGGTAGCACTTGTTATGAATTGCCCTTCATGTTTGACCACAGACAAGGGGAGCTTTCAGAGCAGTAGAAAGTCAATTGTAAAAGGCAGTGCAGCCCACCCAGCTCACTCAGTCCATGCGGAACCGATGGAATCACTGAGAATGGTGAATCCATCCCATGAAATAAGAACTACATGTCATTTTCTATAGTTAAAAAAGTGTCATAGTCCTTAATACTTTAAATTAGGGTTTTGTCACTGATTTCTGTTTTCTCATTAGAAACAGTAGGAACAACAAAAACCTACTAAGTGTAGCTAGGGCATGGTGTCTCTCCTGGAACCATATTCCTTTTATTATCTGTTTCTCTAGATAGTCTCGGCATATCCCACACTGTTTTTGTTTTCCAGAATGCTCTCAGATTGCATGCAGCCAGTGGGTTGTTCTTGAGCTGACTTCTACACCTTCAGGACTTGGCATAGTAGGCATGATGCTCTCCACTGGAGGGGCTGAGTCCTAAGATCCAATCTGGGCTTACATGGATTTGATACATCAGGGATTTCAGAGTTTCAAGAACGTGGCTGTAGGGATGGCCCTAGTCAAAAGGTCAGCATCCCTGAAAGAGCAGAATGCCCATGGAACAAAACATCACTGGGGACCACATTTTTCAGGAGCACCAATGAGAAAGCTCCAAAAAGAATTAATGAAGAATTGAGTCACTCTTGCTTTGCCCATAGGGTCCAGAGGTCCATAAACTTCCCCTGCCCCAAGATACATCTCTCCAAAGTGTCCCTATGTCACAAAAGATTCCTGAGCACAGATAAAGAAAAGACATTGTCTGGAAAAGCAACACTCCTTTCAATCATGGGAAGGGAGGTTCTTGGACATAGACCCCTGACATCATGCTCAAATTGCCAGACACCTTCAGCATATGTGTTCTATATGAAGGTGCGTGAAAGGCCGTGAGTCACCAGGGTGCTGGGCCAGGGAGGCTGAGGACGCTGCCTGAGGACGGGACACACTCACCGGCGTTTCTCTCTCTTGCTCTGGCTCTCTCTTGCACTCTCTCCTACCTGCATGTAGATTGGGAGTAAATGACAGTATTTTAATTTAAAATTTTAGGTCTTTGGCCATGTTTTGAGGGAACTTGACAAGGGGCAAAATCCTGAAATGGTAAATTTAAAGGCAACCAGAAAGTCCTGGTTTTCACAATAAAGTGACACCATTTTAGAGCTTGAGGACTTTGGGACCCCAAACCTATATTTCCTGTGTGATGCAGTAAGAGGTCCCGGCTCTGAATTGACCCAAAATATATAGATGCCAAAGAACCAAACTCATGGGACAGTGTTGGCAGCCAGTTACAAAAAAGTAATCCAAATCAGGCTGACAACGAGCAATGCCATGAGCTCTAATTCTAGCCCTGAGCCAACAGTGGGGATTCCACGAAGTTCCCTCGCAGCCTTGTGGTGGTGAGACCTCTCCAGCCCTAAAACCGCATTTGCTCTCTGCAGTAGTGAAGAGCTAAGCCAAGCAGACCATTTTGTCCCAAGTCAGCCCACCCATCTGTCATTGCCTGTAACAGTTATATTGTGATTTACAGCATGAGACCACCCTTGTTTTGCTGTCCTCTAACACTCTTCTGCTTATGTGATTGTCTTTTTAGTTTTTGCATGTTTAAGTTCCTTGATGAAAGGAGTCAACGCTTAACACTTCCTTAAAATGCCTATGATATATATATTTTTTTATTTATTTATTTCTATTAAGGTATCATTGATATACAATCTTATGAAGGCTTCACATGAGCAACATTGTGGTTACAACACTCACCCATATTATCAAGTACCCCCTACACCACATTGCAGTCACTGTCTATCAGTGTAATAAGATGCTGTAGAGTCATTACTCATCTTTTCCATGCTATACTGCCTTCCCTGTGGCCCCCCTACATTATGTGTGCTAATCATAATGCCCCTTAATCCTCTTCTCCCTCCCTCCCCACCTGCTCTCCCCCACTGTTCCCCTTTGGTAACTGCTAGTCCCTTCTTGGAATCTATGAGTCTGCTGCTGTTTTGTTCCTTCAGTTTTGCTTTATTATACTCCACAAATGAGTGAAATTATTTGGTACTTGTCTTTCTCTGCCTGGCTTATTTCACTGAACATAATACCCTCTAGTTCCATCCATGTTGTTGCAAATGGTAGAATTTGTTTTCTTCTTAGGGCTGAATAATATTCCATTGTGTATATGTACCATCTCTTCTTTATCCATTCTACTGATGGACACTTACGTTGCTTCCATATCTTTGCTATTGTAAATAGTGCTGCAATAAACATAGTGGTGCATATGTCTTTTGTAATCAGGGATCTTGTTTTCTTTGGGTAAATTCCTAGGAATGGAATTCCTGGGTCAAATGCTATTTCTATTTTTGGTTTTTTGAGGAACCTCCATATTGCTTTCCACAATGGCTGACCTAATTTACATTCCCACCAGTGGTGTAGGAGGGTTCCCCTTTCTCTGCATCCTTGCCAGCATTTGTTGATCCTTGTCTTTTGGATGTTGGCCATTCTCACTGGTGTGAGGTGATATCTCATTGTGGTTTTAATTTGCATTTCCCTGATAATTAATGATTTGGAGCATCTTTCCTTGTGCTTGTTGGCCATTGGAATTTCTTTTTTGGAGAAGTATCTGTTCATATCCTCCACTCATTTTTAATCAGGTTACTTGCTTTTGGGGTGTTAGAGAATACTGTGAAAATACTATGCTATCAAATTGGACAACCTAGAAGATAATTTATTTACTTTGTGCACTAATTTACTTGTGTATGAACTCTTTATATATTTTGGATGTTAACCCCTTATCAGATAATTTATTTATGAATATGTTGTCCCATACTGTAGGATGTCTTTTTGTTCTGCTTATGGTATCCTTTGCTGTACAGAAGCTTTTTAATTTGATGTAGTCCCATTTGCTCATTTTTCCTTTTGTTTGCCTTACCCAAGGAGATGTGTTCAGGAAAAACTGCTCATGTTTATGTTCAGTATATTTTTGCTATGTTTTCTTCTATGAGTTTTATGGTTTGATGACTTACATTCAGGTCTTTGATCCATTTCCAGTTCATATTTGCATATGGAGTTAGAAAATAATCCAGTTTCATTCTTTTACTTGTAGCTGTCCAGTTTTGCCAACAACAGTTGTTGAAGAGGCTGTCATTTCCCCCTTGTATATTTATGGCTCCTTTATCATATGTTAATTGTCCAATAGGCTTGGGTTTATATCTGGGCTCTCTATTCTGTTCCATTAATCTATGGGTCTGTTCTTGTGCCAGTACCAAATTACTTTGATTACTGTGGCTTTGTAGTAGAGCTTGAAGTTGGGGAGCATATTCCCCAGCTTTATTCTTCCTTCTCAGGATTGCCTTGGCTATTTGGGGTCTTCTGGGTTCCATTTCAATTTTACACTTATTTGTTTTAGTTTGTTGAAAAATGCTGCTGGTATTTTGATAGATATTGCATCAAATCTGTAGATTACTTTAGGCCAGGTGGCCATTTTGACAATATTAATTCTTCCAATCCATGAGCATGGGATGTATTTCCATTTATTGGTGTCTTCTTTAATTTCTCTCATGTGTGTCTTGTAATTTTCAGGATATAGGTCTTTCACCTCCTTGGTTAGTTTTATTCCTAGATATTTTATTCTTTTTCATGCACTTGTAAATGGAACTGTTTTCCTGATTTCTCTTTCTGCAAGTTCATCATTAGTATATAGGAAAGCATTTTGTATATTGATTTACTTGTGTATTTATTTCTTTGTGCTGTCTGATAGCTGTGGCTAGTACCTCCAGCACTATGTTGAATAAAAGTGGGGAGAGTGGGCATTTTTGTCTTGTAACTGATCTTAGAGGAAAAGCTTTCAGCTTTTTGCTGTTAAATATGATGTTGGCTGTGGGATTGGTGTATATTATTATGTTGAGATAATTGCCTTCTATACCCATTTTGTTGACAGTTTTTATCATGAATGGATGTTGAATTTTGTCAAATGCTTTTTCAGTATCTATTTAGATGATCATGTGATTTTTGTCCTTTTTGTTGATGTAATATATGTTGTTAATGGATTTTCAAATATTGTACCATTCTTATATCCCTGGAATAAATCCCACTTGATCATGATGGATGATCTTTTTGATGTATATGTGAATTAGCTTTGTTAATATTTTGTTGAGCACTTTGCAACTATGTTCATCAGGGATATTGGTCTGTAATTTTCTTTTTTTGTGGTGTCTTTGGTTTTGGTATTAGAGTGATGCTGGTCTCATAGAATGAGTTTGGAAGTATTCCCTCCTCTTCTACTTTTTGGAAAACTTTAAGGAGGATGGGTATTAAATGTTTGATAAAATTCAGCATGAAGCCATGTGGTCCAGGGGTTTTGTTCTTAGGTAGTTTTTTTTATTACCAATTCAATTTCATTGCTGGTAATTGGTCTGTTCAGATTTTCTGTTTCTTCCTGGATCAGTTTTGAAAGGTTGTATTTCTCTAGAAAATTTTCCATTTCTTCTAGGTTGTCCAGTTTGATAGCACAGTATTTTCATAGTATTCTCTAATAATTCTTTGTATTTCTGTGGTGTCTATAGTGATTTTTCCTTTCTCATTTCTCATTCTGTTTATGTGTGTACACTCTCTTTTTTTCTTGATAATTCTGGAAAGCAGTTTATCTGTTTTTTATAATTTTATCAAAGAACCAGTGCTTGGTGTCACTGATTCTTTCTATTGTTTTATTCTTCTCAAATTAATTTTATTTCTGCTCTGATCTTTATTATGTCCCTCCTTGTTCTAACTTTAGGCCTCATTTTTCTTGTTTTTCTAGTTTCCTTAATTGTGAGTTTAGACTGTTCATTTGGGACTGTTCTTCTTTCTTGAGGTAAGCCTGTATTGGTATATACTTTCCTCTTAGAACTGCCTTCTCTGCGTCCCACAGTTTTTGGGGTGTTGAGTTGTTGTTTTCATTTGTCTCCACATATTGCTTGATTTCTGTTTTTATTTGGTCATTGATTCATCGATTATTTAGGAGCATGTTGTTAAGCCTCCATGCATTTGTGGCTCTTTTGTTTTCTTTGCATAATTTATTCTAGTTTCATACCTTGGTGGTTTGAGAAGTTGGTTGGTGCAATTTCAATCCTTCTGAATTTACTGAGGCTCTTTTTGTGGCCTAGTATGTGGTCTATTCTGGAAATTGTTCCATGTGCACTTGAGAAGAATGTGTTTCCTGCTGCTTTTGAGTGGAATGTTCTGTAGATGTCTGTTAGGTCCATCTGTTCTAGTGTGTTGTTCAGTGCCTCTCTGTCTTTACTTATTCTCTGGTTGATCTGTCCTTTGGAGTGTGTGGTGTGTTGAAGTCTCCTAAAATGAATGCATTGCATTCTATTTCCCCCTTTAATTCTGTTAGTATTTGTTTCACATATGTAGGTGCTCCTGTGTTGGGTGCATAGATATATAATGGTTATATCCTCTTGTTGGACTGACCCCTTTTTCATTATGTAATGTCCTTCTTTGTCTCTTGTTACTTTCTTTGTTTTGAAATCTATTTTTTTCTGATACAACTACTGCAACTCCTGCTTTTCTCTCCCTATTATTTGCATGAAATATCTTTTTCCATCCCTTCACTTTTAGTCTGTGTATGTCTTTGTCTTTGAAGTGAGTCTCTTATAGGCAGCCTACAGATGGGTCTTGTTTTTTTATCCATTCTGTAACTCTGTGTCTTTTGATTGGTGCATTCAGACCATTTACATTTAGGGTGATTATTGATAGATATGTACTTATTGCCATTGCAGTTTTTAGATTTGTGATCACCAAAGTTTTGAGGGCAGCTTCTTTACTATCTAACAGTCTAACTTAACTCACTTATGCTATTTCAAACACAATCTAAAGGTTCTTTTTTTTCTCCCTTCTTTTTCTTCCCCCTCCATTCTGGTGTCATACTCTGTACTCTTTGTGTATCCCTTGACTGACTTTGTGGGTAGTTGATTTGATTTTCCATTTGCTTAGAAATTAATTGTTATACTTCCTTTACTGTGGTTTTATTTTCCCTGGTGACAGCTATTTAGCCTTAGGAGAACTTCCACCTTTAGCAGTTCATTTAAAATACATTGTAGGGATCGTTTGTGGGAGGTAAAATCCCTCAACTTTGCTTATCTGGAAATTGTTGAATCCCTGCTTCAAAATTAATTGATAATCTTTCCAGGTAGAGTATTTTTGGTTCGAGGCCCTTCTGTTTCATTGCATTAAATATACCATGCCACTCCCTTTGGCCTGTAAAGGAAATCTGCTGATAGGCTTATGGCTTTACTTTGTAAATAATCATTTTGCTCTCTCTGGCTGTTTTTAATACTCTCTCCTTGGCCTTGATCTTTGCCATTTTAATTATTATATGTTTTCCTGTTGTCTTTTAGGGTCCCTTGTGTTGGGAGATCTGTGCACTTCTATGGCCTGAGAGACTATTTCCTTCCCCATATTGGGGAAGTTTTTAGCAGTTATTTCCTCAAAGAGACTTTCTATCTCTTTTTCTCCCTCTTCTCCTGGTACCCCTATAATGAGAATATTGTTCTGTTTGGATTGGTTGCACACAGTTCTCTGATCATTCTTTCATTCCCAGAGATCCTATTTCTCTCTCTACATCAGCTCCTTTGTTTTCCTGTTCTCTAATTTCTATTTCATTTACCATATTCTTTACCTCATCTAATCTACTTTTAAGTCCCAACATTGTATGTTTTGTTTCAGATACTGTATTTTTCAAAGTTTCTATCTCTTTCTTGAAATCATCCCTGAGATCTGGAATATTTTTCTGTAGCTCTGTGAGCATGTATATGATTTTTATTTTGAAATCTTTATCAGGAAGATTGGTGACTTCAGGTTCATTTAGCCGTCTTTCTGGTGTTTGAGTGATTATGGTTTGTATAAATTTTTTTTGCCATGTCATGTTTCTAATGATTATTATGGAATAATATTTTTGTGTAGGCAGTGTCCTCCAGTGCCCTGAAGCTCTACTCTCTGGAGCTGCCCAGCCCCTGGAGCAATGGTGAGGGTCTTAAGCATGTGCTGCCAGCACCTGTCAGGAGGAAAGAACTCTTTCCTGCTTCCCAGCTGCAGTGCCTATCTCCACTGCCAGGCCCAGTGGCTGAGCATGCCAAGAGGAGCCTCTACCTTATGCCCCTGTAGCTGCTCTAGGTGGGGCTGCCCTCCAGCTGGCCTGGCACAGTGGCATGAGCAGCAGGTGTGAGATAGGTGCCTGCAGGGAGGAAGGAATGGCAGACTGCATATCACAGTGGGGGCCTCAGGGTGTGTTGCCAGCCAGGGGGATGGAGCGTCTGAAGCTCCTCAAAGGTCCAATCTTCTGGGCTGTGTGTGCAGGGGTGATTTTTTCCAACTGCCCTTTTTCCTGAGCAGTGAATTCTGTGTACTCTGCCACTTTAACATCCCTCTCACTGTTGGGAAGTCTTTTGAAGTACCCACCTTTCTTTTGTCCCAGAGCAGCCTGTTGTGGGTGCCTGTTCTCCGCAAGCTGCTGGAATCACAGTCTCTCTGAGTATTCTGCCTGTCTGTGCTTTCCAACCCCTCTAATCTCCAGAGTACCATGTAATGTGGGTTTGTGCTCCCAGAGAATATCTCCAGGGGTGGTTGTTTAGCAGTCCTGGGCTTCTACTCCCTCTCCACTCTGTTTCTCTTCCTCCTGCCTTTGAGCTGGGTTTGGGTCCTGCCAGATCATGGCTTTGCTATTTTGCCTTTTCTATGAGGTCTTCTCTTTTCCCCCAGATGTAGGCAGTCTGTTTCAGTCTTCAGGTCACTCTTTCAGGATTAGTTGTATTTGCTGTATTTTCATGTTATATATGGTTTTGGGAGGAGGTTTCTGCCTCACTTCTCATGCTGTCATCTTTTTCCCCCTAATGCCTATGGTATTTAATACAGTGTCTTTTGAATACTCTATCACTATTTCTCCAATCTATAAAGAGAGAATTGAAAGATAGGCACAATCGAACACCCACGGCTACATTGATGGCTCACTGGATGACTCAATACGGAGCTATTACAATGCTGAGGACACAATCCCTGACTTCATGCTGTGTCACTGCATATCTGCCTGTGGTCTTACCTGATTCTGAGAAAGGCATTTGAGAATCACACTTTAACTTTTGGACATGGTTTTGAAAAAGGAGAAAGGAATTTTTTTTTTCCTTCTGGCCTAATTGATCTGACTAAAGGATAATTATTTTCATGAACACAAGAATACATTTGGTGCATATACAGTGAATGAGAATGCCCTCTACACAATTTATTCTTTTTCACTTTTATCCATATTCAGAATCATTAGCTCTGCCACAAAGGACAATGCTACAGACCATTCATCAACATTTGGATGCTGAAAGTCTTTGATACCTTTCTGAATGAATCCAAACTGGCTGCATGATTTTTGCAGCCCTCACTCAGCTACGATTGTTACAGTCTTTGTCTAAGTCAGTCTGAGGTCCGGAGAAATGTATATGTATCCTTGGGGTGAACACTACCTCCTCAAAACTCAAGGTTGTTGAGCTCTTTGTTCCTCCTCCCCTTCCTGGACAAGCCCTCTTGGTATCAAACAATTATTTTGCTCCTAATAACATTAATCAATATTCTTGACATGTGATTGATCAGTCACTACCATCCCCATCCCAATATACAGATGCCATGACCACCCCTACCTTCTTTCACTGGCATGCGCTTGAGGAAGTGCATGGATGCTAGAGAATAGTGGCCTTGATACTGCATGGATTTTCACAAAGGGACCATGGAAAGAAACTTCCCGCAGAGAAGATTCATACATTCTCCATTTTCCACATAATATTCTAGACTTTTTAGTGAGGGAAAGAGAAGGGTCAGGAATGGGGACAGAAGATCAGACAGTGAGCAATGCTGTGACCAGGCTCTTCTGACAGTCACCATCTCCACCTCTAGAGGTTTGCAAGCCAACAAACACTGACACACCAGCGAGACCAGAGCCTACCCTTGACTCTGGGCTAGGAGGCCACTTAGGATGACCCCTGCCTCAGGACAACAGATGGATGCAGCTGTCCTTGGTAACTCTTTTGCTAGATGGTTCAGATAAAATGAACAGAGAGTTCTACATTTTTCTCTGGTCCTTAATTTAAATTGGCTAATACTTAACTGAAAGTGTTCTGTTGCAAATGGACTAGACACTGTGTGAATGGGATACACTTGAAGAGGCTGACGATATATGAACAAAAGAGGATATTAAGAGGCTACATCACACCTACCTTCAAGTATTTTAAAGGCTGCATGAAAAAAATAATAAATTAATAGATACATCAACACAAGTTTTCAACCCTCAAAAGTTTGAAAACATATTCATATTAACTCATTCAATCCTCTGAACAGCCTTGGGAAGTCCAAATGGTTGTCACCTTACTTTACAGAAGAGAAAATTGAAATGTAGTCACTTGTCCAGTGGCTCCACCAACAGCTGCTGAAAATGAAACAAGCATGTGTGGTCTAACACACAAAACATCACTTCTAATGGAAGGTCCACAACAGCCTTTCCTCTGTACTATAGTGAGAAAATAAATTGTCTTAATTTTGTGTTTTGCTAGAAGACATAGAACTTTGGGGATATTGGGGTACAAAAGATTTCTTAAAGAAAGACTTATTCAACCATGGACATGGCAACCTGGTGAGGAAATTAGCACCCTCCACCCAGCAGCCATCCTGCTATGCCTGTAAGTAATGACAAAATTTGGGGGACTGACTGGGAGGTATGTGTGTTAGTTTCCAATTGCCTCTGTTGTCACAAATCGCCACAAATCTAGTGGCATAAAACAGCACAAACTTATTATTGTAGACTTCTGGAGGTCAGAAGCCTGCTAGGGTTTCAATGGGCTAAAATCAAGGCTGCATCCCTTCTGGACACTCTTTGAGAGAAGCTGTTCCTTTGCCTCTTCCAGCGTCTCAAGGCTGCTCACGTTTTGTGTCTCTTCATTCCATCCTCCATCTTCAAAACCAAAGGTGTGCCATCTCTCTGCCCCTTCTTTTCTGACCACATCTCAGACCACCTGAGAAAGGCCCTCTGCTTTTGAGGGCCCTTGTGATGACACTGAACCATCCTGGATAATCCATTTCCCCCTCTCAAAGTCCTGAACTCAATTCCATCTGCACAGTCCTTTTTGCCATGTAAGGAAACATTTACCAGACGTTAGGACATGGACGACTTTGTGTGGTTATGATTCTGTGTATCACAGAAGGGATTTCTGAACTTTGGTTTAAGTGGATGAGTTATCATTAACCAGTAAATTCTTTTGCCTCTCTGAGGTTCTTAAGGAATTCTTTGACTAATGCTTCCTGTCCATCAGGTAATATTTTCTATTAACGGGGTTCCTCATGCTCTTGCAATGCCTTTACTATGCTAGGTGCATTCATCAGCTCAGGCTGCCATAATGAAGGCCACAGACTGGCTGGCTTCAACAGCAGCCTTTACCGTCTCAGTTCTGGAGGCTGGAAGTCCAAGATCAAGGTGCTGGCAGGTTTTCTTCCTCCTGAGACCTCTCTCCTTGGCCTCCAGAGGGCTTCCTTCCCACTGTGTCCACAGGTCTTTCCTCTGCGTGTGAATCTTTGGTGTCTCTCTGTCCAAATTTCCTCTTCTTATAGGGACACTAATCATAGTGAATTAGAGCGCCCCCTAATGGCCTCATTTAAACTTAATCATCTCTTTAAGAGCTCGGTCTCCAAATACAGACACATTCTGAGGTGCTGGGACTTAGGACTTCAATCTGAATTCAGGGGGGAACACAACTCAGCCTAACATTCCTAGGTATAAAAACAAATGACTTTTCACTCAAAGACACACATGTTATGTTGAAGGGCAGCTTCCAGCCTGACCTCCTGAGTAAACACAGGCAGATTACCTGCCCAAAGCCAGAAGAAGTCCTATTCTCTGCTCCTGGACCATCTCTGTCTCTTCAGAAACAAAGATGCCTCCCCAGAAGGACACCCTACTCCAAAGACCCAACAGGCTCAGAGGTCCCTGTGGTCTGCCAAACCCTCTTTACCCTTTCTTACCACCCAAGCTCATGCCTTCACTTAGGGGTGCAGAGACATGGGAGAAGAAAGGAGAGGAAGCGACCCTCTCTCCTCCTGCCTGGGTGGAACATATTTTCACCTCTTCCACAATAAACCCTAATAAACGTACCTCTTCCTTCTTTTTCCTATTTCTAGGTCCATTTGGGTCCTACCCTTCTCCATGATCCTTTTTCCAGTGAATAGAAAAAAGGCTGAAATTAGTGAACTATGATGTAGTGTCAACCTTGTCCATAAATTGCTCTTGGGAAAAGGAGCTCTTTTTATATTTCCAGTATCAGGGAATTACATGACACCACCTTTAATTTCCCCTAAAGGTGTCAAATGCTCATATAATTTAGGTTTCAATGAGTGAGGCAATTTGTCTCTTATGGCAAACTTTTTACACTTACTATATATCTCAATCACAATATATTTATGATATTTACTTCAAATACTGCCACCTCCATTATCTTTAAATGTTATTTTATTCTTTAAAGACATTAGAAACTATTCATTATCTGGGTCAGTAATTGCCTTACCTTAATAATCTCATAAATTGTCTGCTTACTTGCGGAATACCCAATTTATTCCCAAGTGGCTGAGAGAATATGACAAATGGCATATGGACCTGGCAGAGCCCCCCTGCCGCCCCCATAACTCTGCCTCTGTGCTGGGGCACGGGCAGGTGTCTGTCACTGATTAAGAGCTGCCGTGATTATCTCCCTGGTTCTACCACTAGCATCTACTAGTGCTGTCTTGAATCCTTTGGTCAGAATTCTCACTAATCACAATCTCTCTAAGCCCTCTCAAGGAGTAATACACAAAAATCAGCCTGAAAGACTCTGTTTACTACTAAGGCAATAGCATATTTAAAACACATTCTAAAGCAATTCTAAGCGCTGCAATAAGAGCTGTCTCTGTTTCAACTGAAAAGGAAAGGAATAGAATTTACTTTATAACAAATCATTGATGAATGATGCTAGCCCGCACTGCTAGAGCTTTTCTGCAATTTTGAAATCCTCAGGGCTCTGAAAACCCACATGTGTTATAATTAGCACCAAAACTGATCTGCCAGCAAAATATGGTCTGAACTAATGGAAAGCTATTTTTTTTTACTTTCCTCCACATGTGGACATTCCTGTATTTCACTGCAGAAATATTAATGTGTCTGATCACATGGTGCTGTCTTAGATGCTACTGGGATGCAATATACATGGTAATATGCACATTATTACATTTTAGGTAAAAAATTTTCTAATTCCCAAACGTATCTGGCTAAGGGAGTTTTGTAAAAGGTACTATGGGTTTATGATTGATAATAATAAGCTATTTTACAGGACCTAGTTATCTGCAAGGTTACATTTAACTGCTATCCACGTGCTACCAAAAGAAGTACTCAGTATAGTAAATAAATCCACAAAAACTTAAAGCAGCTGTAAATTGTTTTCAGATGTTATCCCTGTCCAACTACACTTTTTCACTTTCAAACAACTGGGTAGAAACAGCTTTAATATGCAGCAACTTCATCATTCAGTTGAAGGAAACGCATAGCTTTATTTATTATGTGCTGAGCATATCCTCCCCTGTAGGGCCCTGTGCTAGGTAGTGTTAGGAAGACAAAACCATTGGCTCTATAGACCCTAGAAAACATGTATTATTTTCCCTGAAAATTATTACATAAACCTTAAAACTATAACTTTTCCACATTTTTCTGAATCAATTCAGTTTCTCCCTGCCTCAGCTTTCCTTTATCATTAAACATATTAATAAAGCTCATTAAGGTTTTACTGCTTTTACTAATGTTATTACTGTCACTGTTAAGCTTATCTTTCATTCCATTTCCTGATGATTTTGTTACAATTCTGTAAAAGCTTCAAAAACATTTTTAGAAATTTAAATTAGGAATTTATCTAGGACTTGAAACTTACTGCTTCAATGTTTATCTGAATTTCTTTGATGTAACATTAGTCTGAATGTGTAAAGTGAAGCAATAGGCTTTACAAGCCAAAAGGAGGGTAAACATGTCATTGGAGCCACTCAGAAACTTTAAGGAGAATGCATTCAGCTCAAAATCCAGGTTCTAGAAAGCAAAATCCAATAATTAATCTTTTTTAACATATAAATATGGAGATAGATATGTATATTTATCAGGGAGGTTTGTGTTACATAACTTTTTAATTAAAAATAAATGTTCAGGAACTTCCGGGAAGATGGCGGTGTGAGCAGGGCGGCAGAAATCTCCTCCCAACACTATATTTATCTACGAAAACACAGAAAATACATCTATTCCTAAAAGAGAGACGAGAATACACAGGAAAGCGCACAGCGTGCAGCTACACCCGAGAGGACTCGGCACCCCGAGAGGCGGGTAAGATACGGAGCCGCGACCCGGCGGGACCCGAGCCCTCCCCCACCCCAGCGCACCGGCGGGAGGAGAGGATTCAGAGCCGGGAGGGAGTGGAAGTGCACCCCGCGAAGT
Source organism: Smutsia gigantea (assembly GCA_032199065.1). Classification (NCBI taxonomy): domain Eukaryota; kingdom Metazoa; phylum Chordata; class Mammalia; order Pholidota; family Manidae; genus Smutsia; species Smutsia gigantea. The sequence continues at coordinate 1,557 of JAVSCE010007294.1, read as the reverse complement.
AGCCAGCCCCGGGGATCTGCGCGGGGAGCGCTGACCCACATTGTGCAGTGCAGCGGAGATTGGAGAGACAGAGGGGCAAGATCTGAGCGGGGAACGCGCCAGGGGGCTTGCAGCCGGCTCCGGGAAGGAAAAAAAAAGTGCGCGCTTTCCTCAGCGGTCTTAAAGAGACAGGAGCCCAGCGGAGGAGCCGGATCGCCCTGGCACACTCAGTCCAGCAGGCTGGGAGTCCTGGGGAGTTTCAGACGCCTTAGCTGGCGACTGAGGAAGCGTAGCCATACTTACACTTCTCACTGAGATCAACAGCCTCCTATTCGTTCCCACCCCTGCCAGAGCGATAAAGGGCCCTGCAGAGCTGTGCACAGCCACAGCTGTGGAATAGTGGGGCAATAGCGCCACCTAGAGCATTCCCACAGAATCTACGTCCGGTGGGCATTTTTTATGTTTTTTTGTTTTTTGTTTTTGTTTTTGTTTTTTCTTTTCTTTCTTTTTTTCTTTTTTTCTTTCTTTCTTTTTTTCTTTTTTTCTTCTCTTTTTAAAGTCTTAAAGAGCCCAGCTGACATACGTGGCAACTATCAGTGACCAAATTATACAGCCATGAAAAGACAGAGAATATGGTTCAGACCAAAATCAACCAGACAACCCCAGAGAGGGAGTCTGAAGGGATGGAAATGCACAGCCTCCCTGAAAAAGATTTCAGAATAAAAGTCATAACCATGCTGATGGACCTACAGAGAAATGTGCAAGAGCTGAGGGAGGAAGTGAGGGAACTGAAGAAAGACAATACAGAAATCAGACAAGCGATCGACGGGCTTAACAGCAGAATGGATGAGATGCGAGAGACTGTTAATGGAATAGAAAACAGAGAACAGGAGTACAGAGCAGCTGAGGCAGAGAGAGATAAAGGATTTCTAGGAATGAAAGAATATTAAGAGAACTGTGTGACCAATCCAAACGGAACAATATTCGCATTATAGGAGTACCTGAGGAAGAAGAGAGAGAAAAAGGGATAGAAAGTGTCTTTGAAGAAATAATTGCTGAAACTTTCCCTCGCTGGGGAAGGAAGTAGTCTCGCAGTCCACCGAAGCTCATAGATCTCCCAACACAAGGGACCCAAGGAAGACAACACCAAGACACATAATAATTAAGATGGCACAGATCAAAGATAAAGACAGAGTATTAAAGGCAGCTAGAGAGAGAAAAAAGATCACCTACAAAGGAAAACCCATCAGACTATCATCAGACTTCTCAACAGAAACCTTACAGGCCAGAAGAGAATGGCATGATATATTTAACGTAATGAAACAGAAGGGCCTCGAACCAAGAATATTGTATCCAGCACGATTATCATTTAAATATGATGGAGGGATTAAACAATTTCCAGACAAACGAAAGTTGAGAGAGTTTGCCTCTCATAAACCACCACTACAGAATATCTTAAATGGACTGCTCTAGAGGGAAGCACACCTAAGGCTAAAAAGATGTCACCAGAGAAAATAAAATCATAGCAAAGAAAGCAGACCATCCAAATACTAACTAAAGGCAAAGAATAAAACACCT
>JAVSCE010007293.1:0-39468 GCA_032199065.1 Smutsia gigantea | reverse complement strand
TAAATATTGTATTTATTGGACTTCTTAAAAATGTTCAAAGGTCTTGTGTCCCTAATCCTCTTTTTAGGTTCTCAAGTCTGGCAATCTTACCATGCAGTGTACTTCAAGCTATTATTTTCATGGTTTTTTTAATACCAACAGAAAGGAAACATTTTTAAATGCTGAAAGGAATAAAAGGATCCCAGAATAGAAATCACTTAACTATGTGTGTGAACACCAATTTCCAAATCACCTGTTAAGAATGTTTTTTTTAAATACATCACCAGTTAATTAGCTTATTGTGCTAAACAAATAAACTAAGTAAAATAGAAAATCATCAGACACTTTGTTAGGGAAAAAACTGTATTTAATTTTCAATGGTAAGAGGTTATTAAAGAAAGAAAATGAAAGCCTGATAAAATGTAAATTACAATGATAATTACCCTAAAACAGGGATTCAGTTTTCAGTTCAGCTGCCTGAAATTCCTGGGGAGGTTGCATTATGTAACATACTATTATCTATTCCACTGCTGGCAAAAGACTGTGTCTCTTTTAGCCATTAGCCAACTCTGGGGTTCTGGTGTCTACCAATAGCACATGCATCCTGATTTTACTTTTCAGAATCCACTTGCACATTTATCTCATTTCATCTCATCCTAACCTTGAGACATAAAGTAGGGCTTATGATGTTTGTTTTATATCTGATTAGCCAGCCGACTTTCTCAGTCAAGAAAAGCTAAATCTAAGACTACAGAGCAGGGGTTCAGATTTCTGGTCCACCCACCACCTCCCTAGCAGGTGTTATACCAGAGGAATCAGAGCGTATAATTGGCTCCTCCCTGGTAGCCCAGCGGCCCTGGAAAAGGCATTTTTGTTCTCAGCATGCAAGCAAGTTAACGCTGACACTAGAGCAGGCAGATCAATTCTTTGCCGAGAGAGATGCACGAAGGTTACCTGTAGCCCAGAGAGATCTGTTTCCATTTTCTTTGTCCCTTCCAACTTTTTTCTGCTAATCAAAGTAGGACATTTAATTCAAGATCTGGGAAAGGCTTTGGGAAGCTCCTTGACCGCCTCTCTGCCACTGGAGTTGTGGTATGGGAGCAAAATAATTTTACAGACACCTGCTCCTGACAAGTGAGCTTCACAACCAGCTAACTCAGACCAAGAAAAATCTCATGGCTGAATATGCTCACGACCCTGGCGGCTTTGTAAGGTTTTAGGTTAGGAAAGAAAATAGAGGAGGCGTGGCTCAACAACACAGGCCTATTGGAGATAAACCTGCAGAGGCGGTCTCCAGCAAAGGGCTGAGGCCCCCATCTGCAGAGCGAGGGGGCGCTTTGGGAGGCGGGAAATTTTGCGGTTACTCTTTGCTAGGGGTTGCTTGGGAGGTAACGTTTGTGGTTGGGTTGATAGGGGCCAAGCAGGGTATTCTCATGGCCTGAGGTCAGGCGGGAAATTTCCATTCTTCTCAAAATGGAGACGGTGTTAAGATAGCGGATCTCACGCTAACAGCCTTCGCTTGGGAACTAAGGTGTTGAGTGGGAATTCCAGGAGAGCCATTTTGCTTCCATTGTGAGTTGCCTTAGGCTGACTGTAGGGTAAATAAAGACGGAGATGACCCAACAAGCAGCTGAATCAATCCCACGAAAGACATCAGTAACTCTGGTGTAAGGCCCTTTGGGAGGAGATACGTGTGTAATCTATACCTGTAACAGCCACCTCCTCGAATAGGGCAGAGTCTTTCATTTATGGAGGAAGACATGGTAGATAGTGCCAGGTAATAATGTTAACTAATAGTAGGAGCATTGGGAATAACGGTAAAGGCCACGTGGAGTCATTCTCCGGTCCCAGAGGAGAGGGCAGCTAGCTGGGCTCCCTGTGGTGTCCGGGACTGAGAAATGGAGGCTCCCGGGGGGGGGCAGATGCAGCCTCCAACCCTCAGCTGTCACCTATCAATGGAAATGCCATCTCCTTGGGAGCCGTGTTGTCAAGAATAATACGGTTATTGCTTTGTTTAGGGACAAGAAGCCAGCCCATGGTCACCCAGGGCCCAGCAGTGCCCCGGGGCCATCACCTTCCTAAGTCCAGCCTGCCCCCAGCACCGCCTGTGCGCCGGTCCTGTGACACTGGCCCGCGGCGCCGCCGTCCAGCCACACCCGCCGCCTCTGCGGGACGTGCAGCTCCCTCTGCCGCCCCCCGATTTTATCAAGGCGCTGCCGGGCTTTGTGCCCCCACCTCCGCCGTTGTTTGCGGCGAATCCAGCGTCCGCGGTACCGTCGCCGCCCCCTGCCCTCGCCCCTGAAGCCGCGAGGTCCCCATTGCCGCCAGGAGGCCTCCGGTTCCCCCAAAGAGGCAGGAGAACCTGGGACCACCCGGTGTTGGAGGGAGCCGGGAGCAGGATTTCATGTCAGATCTCATGAACGCTCTGCAGAAGAGAGGCAACTCGTCCTGAGGGAAACATCTCTGTGTGATCGGTGTAATCATGTCTGACTTCTAGTGCATTTTTGCCACTTTATTTTCTTGATACCTTGTTCATTTTAGATAAAATATTTAAGAATTCAGACTAGAAATGATGTAAACCGCCTCACTGGAGCTCAGGTACATTCATAATCATTAACCGAACACAGAATTTAGAATATCCGCCTAAATGTTCAATCTTTCCTATGTGTTTCCACTTCAGTGGAAATTATCTTCCTTTCAAAGTTAACTAAAACGTTTTATGTTCACTTATTTTGTTTGGAAGCATGAAATTAACAAAATATTTTTAAAAAGAAAGTTCCCAAAGATGGTATTTTTAGAAAGATCAGTGTCAAGATGTCATTGTCACCAAATTATTTAATAAACATAATGGAAATCCAATCAAAATTCTGGTGAGAATTTGTTTTGAAGAAACAATCTGGGAAAATAAATTTTTTAAAGAAGCAAAGGTGGGATTCCTTATATTAAAATTATAAGACTACAATACATTTTATAATAACTAGAAATAGTTATTCCAAAATACATGCAAAAATCAATGGGACTCGGGCTCTCTTGTCCCCTCCTGGCGTGAGCCAGGAGCTCTGTTTGTCCTCCAACTGTATCTCTCAATAAAAGTCTCCCTGGCTCTCCTAAAAAAAACAAAAAAAACAACCAACCAATGGGACTCAATAAAATGCATCGGAACAGCCAAAGTAATGGGAGAATTCTCCACATAATGCAAGTGATGTTTTGAATCAGTGGAGAAATTACTATCAGGGCAATTTATTTGTTCACGTGTTTCGGAAAACTATTTATGCCACCCAAGCCCAGGTGAACTGTCAGTCAGAGTAAGAGCAATCTTACATCTTCCCCATCTGAGTATAAAAAAAGGCAAATGTGAGCCAGAGTTAACCCTTTTCACTTTCCCCCAAGTACATGGTGAATAAGGCAACATCATGGGGGAAAACATGGGTTGTCAAACCAAAACAGGTGGTTTCAGTGTTACCACAGAACCCTGACAGGTATCTTAACATCTCAGAGAAATCAGTCCTTCCAAAATTAAATGATCTAGAATTCAATTTTGCCTAAGAATATAAAATCCACAAAACTGATATTTATTCAGTGCAACTGTTTGAACCTCTTCTCTCAATAAATGTTCACTTACCTTGTTAATTCATTGATCATTTATCTAGTAGTATCAGATAAGAGGTTTTCATGTTCTAGGAATATGTATATATTATGTACATGTCTTATGTTTATAATCTCTCCATCTCTGTAAACCAGCTCCTACTATAGATACTCTTTCAAACAGTTATCATCATTATGGAACGAAAACATTTTAGTAAAGTGTAGCCTGTAGCCAACTCTCTAACATGGAAATAACAACTTCAAAAATGCTTTCAATTACACACTTAATCCATTGTTACCAGTCAATACTGGTCATTTCTTTTGCATAAGTAGCAGTCAAAAAACCAAATCCTTTCCTGCCAGTGCACGAAAAGGGTCTGTTCTTCCTCAGTTCCTAGCACAGCTCAGTATTTTTAACTTCCTAGACTCATGTTTGACTTTCATGAATCTCATCTGCTTTCACTACTTAGCCTTGCCATTTTATGTCTTTTTAAGGTACAGATGTTTTGTTTTACCCCAGGGAAACAATTTCTAAATGAAAATGGCCAGATAGAATTGTGCAGAGCTCTGTCGGCCAGTGACGTGAGTTTGGGAAAGACACTCAATTCCTTTATATTGGTTTCCTTATCTGCAAAAAAAGGGCAAATGGTAACATCTAGGTCATAGGATTGTTGTGAAAGGACCAAACTAACGCCATGACAGGCCCCAGAAAGCCTCAGAAATCAGAGGGCCTGAGTTTCAGTTTCCCCGAAACCACCTGAAAGAATAGGAAAATTTTAAGTAGGCTCTGACCCTTGGCCTGAGTCATAAAAACCGGCCTGAACACAATGACATAATAGCTTGCAAACCTGTGCCTAGGTAATCCTCCCCAAAACTGATAGATTCTGAAGATAAAGCCCTGTGAGACCCTACTGTGAAGATAAAGCCCTGTGAGACCCTAATTGAAATATTTTTTGCTGTCGAATCATCAGCAGCCCTCCCCCTCGCCTCCCCCTGGTTGTGGTCCCTTTTCCTTTAAAAACCTCTTGTGATTTCTGCTCGGGTTCAGACTCCTCTGCTCCTGCGTGAGTTATGAGTCTTGACCCCAGCGCGCTGGTGGAATCAATAAACCTCTTGCTGTTTGCATCAAGACCGGTCTCTTGTGAGTATTTGGGTCGCCGTCCGTCCCGGGGCTGCGCAGAGCCTGTTTCTGGGTCTTACAGTTGGGGGCTCGTCCGGGATCTGCGGCCACCCTATTCTCCAGAGACCCACTTGGAGGTAAGCAAAGGATCCTTAAGTTTCTGTGTGTGCCGGCGCCTGTTTGTTCTGTCAGGTATCTGGGTCTGTGAAAAGCGCTTTCGGTTTGGCAGCCGCTTGCCGCTCCCGTAAGGGAACGGAAAGCTGTGGTAAGGCACACGTGCCAGGGGCCACAAGCTGCAACCCTGGAGGACGCCCCTGGGTGTGAAACGGGGGATTTTTCCACCCGTCTGTTGGAAGGGGAAAGGGTCCGGTTTGAGCGGATTCAACGGAGGGCCCCTCCCCCGTCTGAATACCTCTCGTGTCTGTGGAAAACGAGAGCAGGAAAGTGTTTGTTGGCGTCTTTTGTTGTTTTGTGGCTTGCTGTTTTTGTGTATTTAGAAATGACCAAAATGGGACAGACTGTGACAACCCCTTTGTCTCTGACTTTGGACCGCTGGATGGACGTCAAGAATAGGGCCCATGACTTGTCTGTAGAAGTTAGAAAAAGACAATGGCAGACCCTCTGCTCGACTGAATGGCCGGCCTTCAATGTAGGTTGGCCTCTTGAGGGTACTTTTAATAGAGAGTTAATTTTTGCAGTTAAAAATCTTGTTTTTCAGCCAGGACCCGATTCTCACCCTGACCAACAACCCTACATCATGATCTGGCAGGATTTGGTAGATAATCCTCCTGCGTGGGTAAAACCCTGGGTCCAAAAATCCAGGAAACCAAAGTTTCAAGTGTTGGTACTAAATAGAAGCAGAACTGCAGGAACCCCAAAACCTAAAATATATCCTGAAGTAGAGTCCCCTCCCGAATGGCCGGAACCTTACCCTCCCCCGTATTATCTTGAACAGGCGGCAGAACCTGCTCCAGCCCAAGAGCCACAACCTGCTCAGCCGGTAGTGCAAGAAAGGGAAGAAGAAGGGCCCAAAGCTCCCCCTTTACCAGCAGCAGCAGGGAGCCCAGCGGCGGGTACCCGAAGTCGTAGAGGGGATGGGCCGGATTCTACTGTAACCCTCCCACTTAGAGTTTATGGCCCTCCCGTGCTGCCCCCCGGAGTCCAACCCATGCAGTATTGGCCAGTGCAGGACTTGCGGGAAGTGAACAAGAGAGTCCAAGACATTCACCCCACGGTGCCCAATCCATATAACCTTCTCAGCTCTCTCCCCCCAGAAAGGGGCTGGTATACTGTGCTGGACTTAAAAGACGCCTTCCTCTGCATGAGATTACATCCATCAAGTCAGCCCATCTTTGCATTTGAGTGGAGAGATCCTGACACTGGGCAAACAGGACAACTGAACTGGACCCGATTACCTCAAGGATTCAAGAATTCTCCCACCCTCTTCGATGAGGTGCTACACCGGAACTTGGACCCTTTCGGGCCGCACATTCCAAGGTAACTCTCCTCCAGTATGTTGATGATTGCTTTTAGCAGGAGAAACTTATCAAGATTACCTTGAAGGGACTAGAAGCCTCCTCTCCGAGGTGGGCCGGTTAGGATACCGAGCCTTTGCCAAAAAGGCTCAGCTATGTAAACAGGAGGTGGTCTACTTGGGCTACTCTTTAAAAGAGGGGAAAAGATGGCTGACTGAGGCCAGGAAGAAGACTGTCACGCAGATTCCAGTACCTAAGACATCTAGACAGGTACGTGAATTCCTGGGCACTGCTGGCTTCTGCCGACTTTGGATCCCAGGCTTTGCCACCTTGGCAGCCCCCCTCTACCCTCTAACCAAGGAAGGGGTAAAGTTCCAATGGGAAAAAGAACATCAACAGGCCTTCGATGAAATTAAGAAAGCCCTCCTCTCAGCACCGGCCTTGAGCTTGCCAGATCTGACCAAGCCTTTTACCCTTTATGTAGATGAGAGAGGGGGAGTAGCCAGGGGAGTTCTTACCCAGGCCTTGGGACCCTGGAGGAGGCCGATGGCATACCTGTCAAAGAAACGGGACCCAGTGGCCAGCGGATGGCCATCCTGCTTAAAGGCCATTGCAGCAGTTGCGATCCTGATCAAGGACGCTGACAGAGTAACTATGGGACAACAGGTGACTGTAATTGCTGCCCATGCCCTAGAGAGTGTTATCCGCCAGCCTCCTGATCGGTGGATGACGAATGCTCGCATGACCCACTACCAAAGCTTACTGCTGACAGAGAGAATCATTTTTGGCCAGCCTGCCCTCCTTAACCCCGCTACCTTACTGCCTGAGGACACTGAGGAGCCAGTTGTTCGCACTTGTGCAGACATACTGGCTGAGGAACCTGGAGTCAGAAGTGACCTTACAGACACCCCCTGGCCTAACGGTACCACCTGGTTCACGGATGGCAGCAGCTTCGTAGTTGAAGGTAAGAGAATGGCTGGGCCTGTGGTAGTAGATGGAGAGCAGACAGTGTGGGCAAGCAGGCTACCTGAAGGGACCTCAGCTCAGAAGGCAGAACTCATAGCCTTGATACAGGCTTTGAGGCTAGCTGAGGGGAAAGTCATCAATATCTACACGGATAGTAGATCTGCCTTTGCCACAGCACATGTACATGGTGCCATCTATTGGCAGAGAGGATTACTGACATCGGCAGGTAAAGAGATTAAAAATAAAGAGGAATTTCTGAGTCTATTAGAAGCAGTGCATTTGCCTAAAAAGGTGGCCATCATACACTGCCCTGGGCACCAAAAAGCCACCGATAAGATAACTAAAGGAAATCAGTTGGCTGATCAGACAGCAAAGAAAGCTGCTCACGGAACCCCAATATTGCCAGCAATGAGTGACTATGAGACAGAGCCCAGCCCTGAGGGATTCCAGTATACTAGAGAAGATTGCCAAGTCATGAATCGCCTAGGGTACACTATAGAGATGCCTCAAGGATTAAGAAAGACAGAAAATGGGAAAATCATATTCTCCCAGAGAGAGGCTAAAGAATATGTGGAACAGCTCCACCGGCTCACCCATCTGGGGACCAAACACCTAAAGAAGACAATAAAATCGTCCCCCTACTATGTAATTAGACTTCCTGAGGTTGTCAAGGCTGTAGTTAAACACTGTATCCCTTGTGCCATGACGAATGCACGTTCCAACCGACACCCCCCTGGACGAAGATTGCGGGGTGATCGACCTGGAGCTTACTGGGAAATAGACTTTACTGAAATAAAACCTGCCAAATATGGAAATAAATATCTACTAGTTTTTATAGATACCTTCACAGGATGGGTAGAGGCATACCCAACTAAGACAGAAACTGCCAACATAGTGGCCAAGAAGATATTAGAAGAAATTTTTCCCAGGTTTGGAATCCCTAAGGTAATCGGATCTGACAACGGGCCCGCCTTCGTTGCTCAGGTAAGTCAGGGATTGGCCAAACAACTGGGGTTTGATTGGAGATTACATTGTGCATATAGACCCCAAAGCTCAGGACAGGTAGAGAGGATGAATAGAACTCTAAAAGAGACCTTGACTAAATTAGCTTTAGAGACCAGCGGGAATGACTGGACAGCTCTCCTTCCCTTTGCCCTGTTCCGGGTAAGGAACACCCCAGGGCGCTTTGGACTAAGCCCCTATGAGCTTTTGTGTGGAGGACCGCCCCCCCTTGTAAAAGCAGGAAAGATACATAACCCTGATGTTCTTTCTCAATCCTTGTTCGTCCGCCTAAAAGCCCTAGAAGAAGTTCGCCAGCAGGCATGGGAACAACTGAAAGAGGCTTACTCCACTGAGACCACCACCATCCCTCACCAGTTCCAAGTGGGAGACGCTGTCTACATATGCAGACACCGTGTTGGGAATCTCGAGCCTCGGTGGAAAGGACCCTACCTAGTCCTGCTGAGAACTCCCACTGCAGTGAAGGTCGAAGGAATAGCCGCGTGGATCCACGCCTCCCACCTAAAAGCTGCACCAAAGGCAGAAGATGAGTCCTGGCACGTGGAAAAGACTGATAATCCTCTTAAGCTTCACTTACGCCGTAAGCCTGACCCCTTCCTAACCCCCATGCTCCCCAGCTACTTACCTGGCTCCTTATTAACTCTGATACAGGCACTGTACTTAATAGCACGCAAATTATCATTCCTCCTGGGACGTGGTGGCCAGACCTTTACTTTTGCCTACGTCAGATAAATTTGGGAGCGAGAGGAGAACAGCGGTACATGCGCCGCTATGGCTTCTATAGTTGCCCAGGCACCGACAAAGGGCAATACTGTAGAGGGATTGCAGATTTTTATTGTAAGAAATGGAGTTGTGTCACATCAAATGACGGGGACTGGAAGTGGCCAAGGGACTCCTCTCAAGATAGAATACAAATTTTCTTTGCTAATCTAAAAGATACCCATGTCAACCTAACTTATGTAATTGGTCCACGCGGGTGGGGATCCTGGGTCTCTGTATTTCCAAAAGACTGTTCCTCTAGAGATTTAGATTTTTTAAAGGTAACCTTTACTGAGAAAGAGAAAAAGGAAGATATCAGTAAATGGGTACGTGGCATGATGTGGGAATAGTTTTTTGGGAATATTGGAATGGAGGAGAAGGTTCCACCCTGATAATAAGACTAAGGATAGAGACTACCCCCCCACCACCCCCACCCCCGCTCAACCAATTGGTCCCAATGAAGTATTGTCTAAACAGAAGTCGCCTCCTTGGCTGCCTGTGCTAGCCCCACCCACTCCACCTCTGCCTCCTCAGAATAACATAAAAATCTCTACCATCCCTGACCAGGCTGAGAATTCCCCCGAGGTACCATGCACCCTGTCACTTAATACGGGGCAGAGATTGCTGAATTTGATACAAGGAGCCTTCAATCTCCTGAATAATACTAACCCTGATATCACTAAGTCATGCTGGCTATGCCTGGCCTCAGGTCCCCCTTATTATGAAGGCATAGCTACTGTTGGAACTTACAATAATACTACCAGTCATGACTTTTGTAATTGGGGATCAAGAAATAAACTCACTCTTACAGAAGTCTCAGGAGAAGGAATATGCCTCGGTAACCTGCCTAGAGCATATCAACACTTGTGCAATGTTACTGTTCAGAGCCCTCAGACCTCTTCCAATTATTACCTGGTACCCAGCCTGGATAAGTGGTGGGCCTGCAGCACTGGCCTGACCCAGTGCATTTCTACGGCAATTTTTAACAGTTCTAAAGATTATTGTGTGTTAGTACAGCTTGTGCCTCGGGTCCTCTACCACCCTGAAGAGTCATTTGTTGATGAGTTTGACCACAGACCCTCCAGGTATAAAAGAGAACCTATCTCTTTGACTCTAGCCGTTCTTCTAGGTCTCAGAGTAGCAGCTGGAGTAGGTACTGGAACTGCAGCTTTGATACAAGGGCCTCAGCACTTCCAGATGTTGAGAGCCGCAATGGATGAGGACTTACGAGCCTTAGAACAATCTATCTCCATACTAGAGGAATCCCTGACTTCTTTGTCTGAAGTAGTATTGCAGAACAGGAGAGGGCTAGATTTGTTGTTTTTGAAGGATGATGGACTGTGTGCTGCATTGAGGGAAGAATGCTGCTTCTATGTAGATCATTCTGGAATTATAAAAGACTCCATGTCTAAGCTGAGAGAAAGGTTAGATAAACGCCTGCGGGAACGAGAATCTCAACAAGGATGGTTTGAAGAATGGTTTAGTAAATCTCCCTGGTTTACTACTTTAATATCTTCCCTTATAGGACCTATTCTGATTCTGCTTCTGTTACTATTGGCCCTTGCATTCTGAACAGATTAGTAACTTTTATTAGAGAACGAATTAGTGCAGTACAAATCTTAATGTTAAGACAACATTACCAGTCCGTACCTAATTCTGAAAAAGAATTTTATGATAATACGGAATTCTAGTTCTATGATTAGAACTATGCATAAGAAGAAGTGGGGAATGAAAGGACCAAGCTAATGCCATGACAGGCCCCAGAAAGCCTCAGAAATCAGAGGGCCTGAGTTTCAGTTTCCCCAAAACCACCTGAAAGAATAGGAAAATTTTAAGTAGGCTCTGACCCTTGGCCTGAGTCATAAAAACCGGCCTGAACACAATGACACAATAGCTTGCAAACCCGTGCCTAGGTAATCCTCCCCAAAACTGATAGATTGTGAAGATAAAGCCCTGTTAGACCCTAATTGAAATATTTTTTTCTATCGAATCATCAGCAGCCCTCCCCCTCGCCTCCCCCTGGTTATGGTCCCTTTTTCCTTTAAAAACCTCCTGCGATTTCTGCTCGAGGTCGGACTCCTCTGCTCCTGTGTGAGTTATGAGTCTTGACCCCAGCGCGCTGGTGGAATCAATAAACCTCTTGCTGTTTGCATCAAGACCGGTCTCTTGTGAGTATTTGGGTCGCCATCCGTCCCGGGGCTGAGCAGGGCCTGTTTTCTGGGTCTTACAGTTGCAAGTATAATGCAAATGTTTATTGCTACACTATTGTTGGAAAATTCTATGTATCAGTTATTCCTTGATTTGTAAACCTCTATCAAGATAAGCCAGTTTAAGGCACATGAAAAGATGCTCCACATCGCTAATCATCAGAGAAATGCAAATTAAAACCACAATGAGATATCACCTCACACCAGTGAGGATGGCCAACATCCAAAACACAAACAAGAACAAATGTTGGCGAGGATGTGGAGAAAAGGGAACCCTCCTACACTGCTGGTGGGACTGCAAATTAGTTCAACCATTGTGGAAAGCAGTATGGAGGTTCCTCAAAAAACTCAAAATAGAAATACCATTTGACCCAGGAATTCCACTCCTAGGAATTTACCCTAAGAATGCAGCAGCCCAATTTGAAAAGGACAGATGCACCCCTATGTTTATTGCAGCACTATTTGCAATGGCCGGAAAATGGAAGCAACCTAAGTGTCCATCAGTAGATGAATGGATAAAGAAGATGTGGTACATATACACAATGGAATATTATTCAGCCATAAGAAGAAAACAAATCCTACCATTTGCAACAACATGGATGGAGCTAGAGGGTATTATGCTCAGTGAAATAAGCCAAGCCGAAAAAGACAAGTATCAAATGATTTCACTCATATGTGGAGTATAAGAACAAAGAAAAAAACTGAAGGAACAAAACAGCAGCAGACTCACAGAACCCAAGAAAGGACTAATAGTTACCAAAGGGAAAGGGACTGGGGAAAATGGGCGGGAAGGGAGGGATAAGAGGGAAAAAGGGGCATTACGATTAGCAGATGTAATGTTGGGGGGGCACGGGGAGGGCAGTACAACTCAGAGAAGACAAGTAGTGATTCTGTAACATCTCACTACGCTGATGGACAGTGACTGTAATGGGGTTGGTGGGGGGGACCTGCTGAAGGGGTAGTTTAATAATCGTAATATTGCACATGTAATTGTAAATTAATGATAATAAAATAAATTTTATTAAAAAAAATTGTCACTATTTGCAGATGCCAAGATATTGTACATAAAAAAAAAAGATAAGCCAGTTTATTAATCTTTACTTGTAAAACACTTGAGGCTTTTAAACATAATATTCTTCAAGGTTGGGAAAAAAATCATAAAATTGGCTTAGTCTATTAAACTTTTTTGTTCTATGATTTTATTTGGTTAAAAAAACTTTTGAAGATAAATATAAACTTAATATGCTCAGCTTCAACTCTTCTATGCAACAAGCATGGTTCAGAATAAGAAAAAAATACCAGAAGGGCAGCTGCCTATTTACTCATAAGCGTAAGGTTTTTGAGGACTAAGTTTCTTCTGTTTCTGTATCCCTAATGCTGCACCTTTCCTCACTGGCTCTGTGTTGGATGATTAATACACAGATTTCTGTCGCAAATACGCACTCTACCATGAGAAGCAGAGCGCTGGCTATAACATTAAGGAAAGGTCCTTCTAACTCGTTTGGGGTACCAATGAGACAGGGACTGTGGGTGTAGTCAGAGTAGGGAGAGGGCCACCGGAAAAAGCAAGGCAGAATATTTGCAGTCAGAGCAATGTAACCACATGCAAGGAAGCCCCCTACCAAAACTGTGTTAAACATTAAGCTCTAGGGTCATTCTTCAGTAAGTTCAATTAATGTTCCCCAGATAAAGAAGAGTAGCACATGTTTTTATTATGCTAACCATTTGTAATCATGATTAAGATTGACTTTAGCATGCTAAAAGGCCCAGGCCTATGTGCTGTCTTTCCTATTTCAGATCTGATGGAGTGGTTTTGCAAACGTGGCAAGTGATATAGCATGCAGACCCAGCTGTAAACAATATAATAAAAGGCAAGAAAGATTGCACCTTAAAGATAAGATTGCACTTAACTTACTCTTTAGCAAACAATGCCTCAGCCCACCTTGGGGTCAGGCTGAGCAGGTGGCCTTGTTTCATATGCCCCCAGACCAAGATGCTGGGATCTCCAGGAGAAATTAACAGAGCAGGAGGTTACTTGTATCAAATTACTTGTAAATATTCTAGGATGGCCTAATAAGTCCACACCCCTAAGCTTTTTTCATGTTCTGGGAAAATCCTCACCTTCGTATAAAACCCCTTGACAACGCCCCACACCTGCCTGTCTTGTCCGCTCCAGGCAGCCTGGAGCTCTGTCCTTTCACTTTATTTCTAAATAAAAGCCTGTACCTTGCGCGCCTACTGATGCCAGAGTTCTAGTTCACGAAGCCGAAGAATGAGCTTCATAAACACGCAAGGTAGGAGAGCAAGGTACAGACTTTTATTTAGAAATAAAGTGAAAGGACAGAGCTCCCGGCTCACACCAGGAAGGGACAAGACAGGCAGGTGTGGGGCATTGTCTAGGGGTTTTATAGGAAGGTGAGGATTTTTCCAGAACATGAAAAAAGCTTAGGGGTGTGGACTTATTAGGCCATCCTAGAATATTTACAAGTAACTTGATACAATTACCCTCCTGCTCTGTTAGTTTCTCCTGGAGATCCCAGCATCTTGGTCTGGGGGCATATGAAACAAGGCCACCTGCTCAGCCTGACCCCAAGGTGGGCTGAGGCATTGTTTGCTAAAGAGTAAGTTAAATGCAATCTTATCTTTAAGGTGCAATCTTTCTTGCCTTTTATTATATTGTTTACAGCTGGGTCTGCATGCTAAATTAGTTGCTAAATTTGCAAAACCACAACATCAGATCTGAAAGAGGAAAGACAGCACATAGGCCTGGGCCTTTTAGCATGCTAAAGTCAATCTTACACAGATTACAAATGATTAGCATAATAAAAACGTGCTACTCAGACTCATTAAGAGGAAAAGAGAATCTACACACATAAACACAACCAGAAATGAGAAAGGAAAAATCACGACAGACCCCACAGAATTACAAAGAATCATAAGAGAATATTATGAGAATCTATATGCTAACAAGCTGGAAAACATAGAAGAAATGGACAACTTCTTAGAAAAATACAACCTTCCAAGACTGACCAAGCAAGAAACAGAAAAACTAAACAGACCAATCACCAGTGACGAAATCGAATTGGTAATCAAAAAACTACCCAAGAACAAAACCCCTGGGCCTGATGGATTCACCACTGAATTCTACCAGACATATAGAGAAGAAATAACACCGATTCTCCTTAAAGTTTTCCAAAAAATAGAAGAGGAGGGAATACTTCCAAACTCATTCTATGAAGCCAGCATCACTCTAATACCAAAACCGGGCAAAGACCTCACCAAAAAAGAAAATTACAGACCAATATCCCTGATGAACGTAGATGCAAAAATACTCAACAAAATATTAGCAAACCGAATTCAAAAATACATCAAGAGGATCATACACCATGATCAAGTGGGATTCATCCCAGGGATGCAAGGATGGTACAACATTCGAAAATCCATCAACATCATCCACCACATCAACAAAAAGAAGAACAAAAACCACATGATCATCTCCATAGATGCTGAAAAAGCATTTGACAAAATTCAGCATCCATTCCTGATTAAAACTCTCAACAAAATGGGTATAGAGGGCAAGTACCTCAACATCATAAAGGCTATATATGACAATCCCACAGCTAACATCATACTTAACGGCGAGACGCTGAAAGCTTTTCATCTAAGATCGGGAACAAGACAAGGATGCCCACTCTCTCCACTGTTATTCAACATAGTACTGGAGGTCCTAGCCACAGCAATCAGACAAAACAACGACATACAAGGCATCCAGATTGGTAAAGAAGAAGTCAAATTGTCACTATTTGCAGATGACATGATACTGTACATAAAAAACCCTGAAGACTCCATTCCAAAACTACTAGAACTAATATCTGAATTCAGCAAAGTTGCAGGATACAAAATTAACACACAGAAATCTGTTGCTTTCCTATACACTAATGAAGAACTAACAGAAAGAGAAATCAGAAAAACAATTCCATTCACAATTGCATCAAAAAGAATAAAATACCTAGGAATAAACCTAACCAAGGAAGTGAAAGACCTGTACTCTGAAAACTACAAGACACTCCTAAGAGAAATTAAAGAGGACACTAACAAATGGAAATGCATCCCATGCTCTTGGCTAGGAAGAATCAATATTGTCAAAATGGCTATACTACCTAAAGCAATCTACAGATTCAATGCAATCCCTATCAAACTACCAACAGCTGTCTTCAATGAACTGGCACAAATAATTCTAAAATTCATATGGAACCACAAAAGACCCCGAATAGCCAAAGCAATCCTGAGAAAGAGGAATCAAACAGGGGGAATTACACTCCCTGACTTCAAGCTCTACTACAAAGCCACAGCAATCAAGACAATTTGGTATTGGCACAAAAACAGACCCACAGACCAGTGGAACAGAATAGAAAATCCAAACATAAACCCAAACATATACAGTCAATTAATATTTGATAAAAGTGCCTTGGATATACAATGGGGAGATGACAGCCTCTTCAGCAGCTGGTGTTGGAAAAACTGGACAGCTACATGTAAGAGAATGAAACTGGACTACTGTCTAGCCCCATACACAAAGGTAAACTCAAGGTGGATCAAAGACCTGAATGTAAGTCATGAAACCATAAAACTCTTAGAAAAAAACATAGGCAAAAATCTCTTGGACATAAACATGAGCAACTTCTTCATGAACATATCTCCCCGGGCAAGGGAAACAAAAGCAAAAATGAACAAGTGGGACTATATCAAGCTGAAAAGCTTCTGTACAGCAAAGGACACCATCAGTAGAACAAAAAGACATCCTACAGTATGGGAGAATATATTCATAAAAAACGTATCTGATAAAGGGTTGACATCCAAAATATATAAAGAACTCATGCACCTTAACAAACAGAAAGCAAATAATCCAATTAAGAAATGGGCAGAGGACATGAATAGACACTTCTCCAAAGAAGAAATTCAGATGGCCAACAGGCACATGAAAAGATGCTCCACATCGCTAATCATCAGAGAAATGCAGATTAAAACCACAATGAGATATCACCGCACACTAGTGAGGATGGCCAAAATCCAAAACACAAACAACAACAAATGTTGGCGAGGATGTGGAGAAAAGGGAACCCTCCTACACTGCTGGTGGGACTGCAAATTAGTTCAACCATTGTGGAAAGCAGTATGGAGGTTCCTCAAAAGACTCAAAATAGAAATACCATTTGACCCAGGAATTCCACTCCTAGGAATTTACCGTAAGAATGCAGCAGCCCAATTTGAAAAGGACAGATGCACCCCTATGTTTATTGCAGCACTATTTACAATAGCCAAGAAATGGAAGCAACCTAAGTGTCCATCAGTAGATGAATGGATAAAGAAGATGTGGTTCATATACACAATGGAATATTATTCAGCCATAAGAAGAAAACAAATCCTACCATTTGCAACAACATGGATGGAGCTAGAGGGTATTATGCTCAGTGAAATAAGCCAAGCCGAAAAAGACAAGTATCAAATGATTTCACTCATATGTGGAGTATAAGAACAAAGAAAAAAACTGAAGGAACAAAACAGCAGCAGACTCACAGAACCCAAGAACGGACTAATAGTTACCAAAGGGAAAGGGACTGGGGAAAATGGGCGGGAAGGGAGGGATAAGAGGGAAAAAGGGGCATTAAGATTAGCAGATGTAATGTTGGGGGGGCACGGGGAGGGCAGTACAACTCAGAGAAGACAAGTAGTGATTCTATAGCATCTCACTACGTTGATGGACAGTGACTGTAATGGGGTTGGTGGGGGGACCTGATGAAGGGGTAGTTTAATAATCGTAATATTGCACATGAAATTGTAAATTAATGATAATAAAATAAATTATATTAAAAAAAAAGTTAAAATATTTAGGTTGGCATTGCATAATTATTAAAATTGTGTTTAAATAAAAAAAATAAAAACGTGCTACTCTTCTTTATCTGGGGAACATTAATTGATCTTACTGAAGAATGACCCTAGAGCTTCAAGTTTAACAGGGAGTTTTGTTAGGGGGTTTCCTTGCATATAGTTACATTGCTCTGACTGCAAACATCCTGCCTTGCTTTTTCCGGAGGCCCTCACCCTATTCTGTCTCACTACCTAGGGTGTTTATGAAGCTCATTCTTCGTCTCGTGAACAAGAACTCCGGCATCACCAATCCTGTACATTCTCGTGTGCCCTGGGTTGACTACAGGTAAGTGCCACATCACCAAACACTTAAGAATTTCACACAGCTCAGTACACCCACGAGAGGGCCTCACATATCCAAATGTGAGCAAGGCTGCCCACTATGCCACATTAAGCCCACAAGATTTCAGAGGAGAAAACCCAAAGCTGCAGGCTGGCCCTCCTTCCAGACCCAGCCGCCAGAAGCAGCAGGCGGTGCGGCGGGTCACACCCCAAGACGCAGCTGCGAAAACCTTAACCTCCGGGATAGGCAGCAACAGGGCTACAACCGGTTTTAGAGTCATACTACCGCTCAAATGCTCAGAAAGACAGAAGAGCTCGTGCCTGGAAGTCGGGCGCACGGTAGCATTTCCTGCCAACAGCCCGGCCCCCAAGAGGAGGTCGTGCGGCGCTTCCCCGGGGCCCAGGAGCAGCCTGGCCGCCGCCGCGGCTCTCCCGGGCAAGGCGCTCCCGAGCTTGGGTTCCGAAGGCCCCCGCCGGCGGCGCAGCCCCGGGGAGGAGCGGGAAGACGCGACCCGAGCAGGGCCGAAGGTCTTCCTGTGCCAGGTTTCCGGAGGAGGGTTCCCGGGCCTCAGGGGGAGCTGCAGCCCGGCCCGCAGCGTCCTTCAGACTCGGACCATGGCCTCGAGCTGGTGGCGCTGGCGGTGCTGCGGCTCCTGGAGGCCGGCGGCTCGGAGTCCCGGGCCCGGCTCCCCCGGCCGTGCCGACCGGCCCTGGCCGCGCGCCGCGACAGCCGCCGGCGCCCGTGTGAGGCCCCGAGGCGCCCCTGCTGGCGCCGAGGTCGCGGCGCCGATGACAGTGGCGCGGCAGAATGAATGGAGCGAGCGGCTCGTGCGCCGGCGCCCGGGGCGGGAACCCGGGCCAGCGGGGTGCGGGGGTGGTCACCGAGTGCTGGGCGCGGGCGGCTACCTGAATCAGGGGCGCTCCCCCGCACGCGACTGAGGAGCGGCGTCCTGGGGGATGGGGGACTTCAGGGGCTTGGAGGGCACTGGGGGCTTGCGAAGCATTGGCAGTTTAGGGGGCTGGGGGCTCGGGGAGGGGACTGTGAGGAACTGGGTGCCGGGGTACATGCTGGACGAGTGCTCAGACTGCTTCGGGGGTGTGGACAAAGTACCCCAAATGCTCCTTGAGCCCCCAATATCCCTCCGTCCCCAGGACACTGCTCGCTGTCCCGTGCGGGGCGCCCCAGCTTCCGGCCGACAGTCCGCAGCCCTTTCAAGTTAGAGCCAGGGCTTCGGGCGCGGGAGTCTGACGGAGCTGTTAGAGCAGGAGGTGCTCCGAGCGCTCAGAGAAACGGAGGCCCTGGTGGCCCCGGAGTGGGCGGAAACACTGTGGTGGAGCGCGTGGGGCGATGCCAAGGGCGCAGCGGGCTTCCGCGGGCAGTGGCTGCTCGCTGGGGAGGGAGAGCGCCCCGGGTCGCGGTGGAAGGGCCCGGGAAGGAGAATAGGCCCGAAATGTCAGAAGGTGAGACACCTTGAGCTTTAATTTGTCCCGTTACTTTTTTTTTTACACAAAAGAACATTTTATTAGATATCGGAACAGTAAGGTAATCACAACACATGTAGCCTCAGGAAAACCCCATAGTACTCATGAGAAAATGAGAGTGAAAATGGGAAAGAATGTACTAGCATTATATGAAATAGAGTTAAACTTTCATATCTCATGAAAGGATCAAAGAAGCCCAGGTATCCCTGTCCCACATTTTAAGAAATATTATTCCCTGCCACAATTGTTGCATATGTCTCTCCTCTACTCAGTGACTCTTGCTTCCATGGAGCATGTATTACTTAACTTTGTTTCCAGACCCCACTAAAATCACGTATTCATGGTTAATGCTTGGTCAATATTTGTTCAATGACGAGAGATATCCGTATTAATGTGTCACATTATCATTCCACAGTTACATCTTGGAATCATTATACATTTAGCTAAATTTCCTTAATATTTTCATAGATTTGTAAATGTGTATATAGTTTTCTACTATATACTATATAATATATATGTGTAGTTTATGTGTAATATATATACCCATATATACACACACCTACACACATGTACACACACACACATACATATGTATTTATAGTGCACATGGAATTTAGGATTGTGTCTAACTTTGGGTGGATATAGAGATCCCTGACTACCATTGTCTCAACAGACAGAGCTTCTTTACCTATAGCCTCACTGCTGTTTCTCTACAATACCTGGGGAACAGTATTTTTAATGAAGTTTTGATCCCTGCTTCTTACAGCCCTGCTCCCATTAGCTCATCTTGCAATAAAGTCCTCTAAACACTGTCCTTTTACCAAGAACATGAAAGGCAATGCTCTGCACTCTCCTCTTCTGCATTAACACATGTGTTAATTGCCCATTTCTTCTCTCTCTCTGATTTTCTTCAGTACCTTCTTCAGTGAAAACTGTTCTCAGACATTATCTTGAAAACGGAAGAGAAAAACAGGTGATCTGTGAGATGTAGACATGTTCTGTGTTATCCATATCCCTGTGATCTCTCAACATAAAACAAATACGACAAATTTAATAAAGGTGGTAAAGTTTCCTCTTAGGAATTATTTAACAATCGTTACTTTGTTACAACCCTGAGTACAAATATCAAATAAAACTATAGTTGTCACTTATTAATTGTTTTTTCACTGTTGTAATACATAATATTTTAATAAATGAACACGTGGATTGTGTAGAACATTCCAACTAGATATTTTTATCTTGGGTTCATTAATGTACAATTACATGAGCAACATTATGGTTACTAAACTCCCCCATCATCAAGTCCGCACCACACACCCCATTACACTCAGTGTCCTATCAGCGTAGTGAGATGCTGTAGAATCACTATTTGTCTTCTCTGTGCTATATTGCCTTCCCCGTGACCCCACACACATGGGTGCTAATCCTAATGCCCCCTTTTCCCCCGTATCCCTTCCTTCCAACCATCCTCCCCAGTCCCTTTCCCTTTGGTAACTGTTAGTCCATTCTTGGGTTCCGTGAGTCGACTGCTGTTTTGTTGTTCAGTTTTTTCTTTATTCTTATACTCCACAGATGAGTGAAATCATTCGATACTTGTCTTCCTCCGCCTGGCTTCTTTGACTGAGCAAAATTCCCTCTAGTTCCATCCGTGTTGTTGCAAGTGGTAGGATTTGTTTTCTTCTTATGCCTGAATAATTTACGATTGTGTATAAGTACCACGTCATATCTTCTTTATCCATCCACCTACTCATGGACACTTAGGTTGCTTCCATTTCGTGGCTATTGTAAATACGGCTGTGATAAACTTAGGGGTGCATATGTCTTTTTCACACTGGGCTGCTGCATTCTTAGGGTAAATTCCTAGGAGTGGAATTCCTGTGTCAAGTGGTATTTCTATTTTGAGTTTTTTGTGGAACCTCCATACTGCATTCCAGAATGGTTGAACTAATTTACATTCTCACCAGCAGTGTAGGACGGTTCCACTTTCTCCAAGACCTCGCCAACATTGGTTGTTGTTTGTCTTTTGGATGGCGGCCATCCTAACTTGTGTGAGGTGATATCTCATTGTGGTTTTAATTTGCATTTCTCTGATGACTAGCGATGTGGAGCATCTTTTCATGTGCCTGTTGGCCATCTGAATTTCTTCTTTGGAGTAGTGTCAGTTCATCTCCTCTGCCCATTTTTTAATTGGCTTATTTGACTTTTCATTTGTTGAGGTGTGTGAGCTCTTCATATAATGTAGATGTCAACCCCTTTTCGGATATGGCATTTATGAATATATTTTCCCATACTGCAGGATGTCTTTTTGTTCTAGTGATGGTATACTTTGCTTTACATAAGCTTTTTAGTTTGATAGGGTCCCATTTGTTCACTATTGCTTTTGTTTAAATGAAAATATTTTTAGTTGATCAACTTGCCAACATTTTTGGGCTAAAATCCAATATCCACTTTATGTTTCTGTCCCCCTATGAATAGATCTGTTATTTGCTGATGGACTCTGGAAAGGAATTTTGAAATGGGAAATATCTTCCTATTAAATAGGAAGATTCATTTTCTCAAAATGTGTGCTCTTCTTATATTTAAATTTCACATAAACAGAATAAAAAATAATCATGGTTTTAAAAACTGGGGGTTCCATTTGCTGTTCCTCTTTTAGTGCTGTGATGAAATTTAGAAAAGACATGTATAATAAACAAAGATTTGCCTTCTAGATATAAAAATGTGCTATAAATTTTCACAGAGTGTTGAGTTCCTAACACCTGAAAGGACAGATAAATAAATGGAACAGAGTGGAAAGTGCCCAAATCCACACATACATGTAAGATTCAGAACTTGATTCGGATAACATTTCTTATCCATAGGAAGCGGTGAATCATTTATAAGTGGTGGAGAAATACCTGACCTTCTAATGATGTGGAGAATACTAGCTAGATTTTTATCTCTCAAAAGGAAGTTCCAGATGGAATTGGTAGTACAAGTGTATTTTTTTTTCTTTTTAAAAAGTCTGAGTTCTACAATGAATATATATAAAAATTATCGTGGAAGTTTATTATTAATGAAGCAGTTCTGGGGGAGTGCCCAAGTATGACGGTCACACAGATAAAAATAACTAACTTTATTTATTTATTTAATGAAGCTATTATTGATATACACTCTTATGAAGGTTTCACATGAAAAAACAATGTGGTCATGACATTTACCCACATTATCAAGTCCCCACACATACCCCAATGCAGTCACTGTCCATCAGTGGAATAAGATGCCACAGATTCACTATTTGCCTTCTCTGTGCTACCCTGTTTTCCCCGTGATCCCCCACACCACCCCTCAAGCCCCTTCTCCCACCCTCTCCACCCGCCTTTTCACACCCCTCTGCATTGGTAACCACTAGTTCCTTCTTGGAGTCTCTGCGTGTGCTGCTGTTTTGTTCCTTCACTTTGCTTTGTTTTATAAGCCACAAATTAGGGGAATCGTTCGGCACTTGTCTTTCTCTACCTGGCTTATTCATAGCATAATACCCTCTGGCTCCATCCATGTGACTGGAGATCATATGAGAGAGTTTAATGTCCGAAAAATGATTTAAACTAGGTGAGGAAACATACGTTAGGACAAATGAATAACTATTTATTTTAAAGTTTGTAAGTAATATATCTTGGGTTAAATAAAGATTTAATTGGGGGAAAATAAAAGTAAAGAAGTCTAAGACTTAGGCCCTCCCAAGGAGGAGGACTCCTTGGAGAATTCACTGGAGAATGTGCATTGTTTTGTCATCAGTCTGCACTTGATGACACACGCTGCCACAATCTTTGAGACCAAGAAAACTGCCTTCACTTACTCCATTCTTGGAGACCACCTGAGGCCCAGGAGAATGGAGAAGAGGAAGAAACTGAGGGATAAGGAGATTTAGAGTTTTTTAGGGGAGTTTTGTGTGGAGGAGGCCTTAAGCATCCTGAAGTTTCCCTCTGCTCTAGCCCCACTAGTACACAGCTTTTCCAAATGGACTAGTCTGCCTGCCAATTTCCCATCTCAGCCACCCCCCCACCCCCCAACCCCGTCTGAAGCGGAAGAGAACCCAACGCTGCTGTCAAGCACCGGCCGAAATTTGCCTTGCCTGGGCCTTGCGCATGCGCTCTCAAAACCGTTGGCCCCTGGGAGCCTGGCACTGTGACATCTGGGGGCGGGGCTTGTGTTGCCAGCAGTTACTGTGTACTAACTGCCAACAGGATTCTAGGCTGTTGTCGCCCCTGGTTAGGCTTATACAGCCCTAGTACTGCGTGGCGGACAGCCGCAGGGAGCTGAGGTTCCCTGAAGCCCGAGGCTTTCTTATGATGAGGAGGATTTGGGGATCCCGGGGGTCTGAAGTGTTGGTCACCTTTGAGCCCCTTCAGAAACCCGTGTTGGGTCCATCCCACTGATGTGGAGGACGACAGCTGGAGAGTCCATTTCCAGGCCCTGTACCGCATCCAAAGCAAAGGTGACAGAAAGATCCACGGCTGCCAGTAAGGGCAAAGTAGCCAGAGTGCAGCAGATTCTGTTTATGGGGGAAAATGGCTTGAATGACACGGACAAGAAGAAAAGGTAAGAGGGTCCGGGAGGCCAGGGGCGGCCTGGGAGGAGCTGGGTGGACCCGGGAAGCGCTCACCTTCCGGGCTCACCTGGGGAGCCGAGCCTCCTAACGCCTAGGCCCCAGCAGGACCTGGGTCCCGGAAGCCTTCCAAGGGGCCCGACGCCGGAGCCCACGTTAGGAGCAGCAGAGCCAAAAACTGGAGTGCTTTCAGACCCACTCATAGTTCTGAGGGAGCACTCGACTGACAGTTTCGCACGGATTTAACTGGGCATCACTAATAGAAAACCGGAATATAGACAGGATTTTATTTTTAATGTAAACATTTCCATACCATAACATTAGGTGTTATATACAAAGGTGCATACTGGCATAAAAGTGCCTAACAAAAATACTGCATGAAAGTGCCTAATGCATAACGGGAAAAATGAAAAAACAACTTTTAAATTTTTAATTAAAATTTTAATTTTTGTTGTTATTTTGCTCCTATTAATGTACAACTCCATGAGCAACATCATGGTCACTAGACTCACCCTATTATCAAGTCCCCACCAAATAGCCCGTTGCAGTCACTGTCCATCAACGAAGTAAGATGTTAGGGGATCACTACTGTTCCTCATGTGTTATACTGCCTTGCCCGTATCCCCCCACCCCCACGCCCTCTACCTTAAGTGTGCTAATTGGAATAGCCCTTTTTCCCCCTGAGCCCTCCCTTCCCACCCATATTCCCCAGTCCGGTTCCTTTTGGTAACTGTTAGTGCATTCATTCTTGGGTTCTGTGGGTCTGCTGCTGGGTTTTTTCCCTTCGTTTTTTCTTTGTTCTTATACTCCACACATAAAGGAAATCATTTGATACTTGACTTTCTCCGCCACTCTTATTTCACTGAGCATAATACCCTCCAGCTGTATCCGGGTTGTTGCACATGGTAGGAATTCTTTTCTTTTTATGGCTGATTAATATTCCATTGTGTATATATACCACATCTTCTTTATCCATTCATCTGCAGATGGACACTTAGGTTGCTTCCATTTCTTGGCTATTGTAAATAGTGCCTCAAAAAACATAGAGGTACATATGTCTTTTTCACAGTGGGCTGCTGCATTCTTAGCGTAAATTCCTGGGAGTGGAATTCCTGTGTCAAATGGTATTTCTATTTTGAGTTTTTTGAGGAACCTCCATACTGCTTTCCACAATGGTTGAACTAATTTCCATTCTCACCAGCAGTGTAGGAGGGTTCCCCTTTCTCCAAGTCTTCGCCAACATTTGTAGCTGTTTGCCTTTTGCATGGCGACCATCCTAACGGGTGTGAGGTGATATCTCATTGTGGTTTTAATTTACATTTCTCTCATGACTAGGCATGAGGAGCATCTTTGCATGTGCCTGTTGGCCATCTGAATTTCTTCTTTGGAGAGGTGTCAGTTCATCTCCTCTGCCCATTTTTTAAATGGCCTATTTGTCTTTTCATTTGTT
Organism: Smutsia gigantea; assembly: GCA_032199065.1. NCBI lineage: Eukaryota > Metazoa > Chordata > Mammalia > Pholidota > Manidae > Smutsia > Smutsia gigantea. Next base: position 14,630 of record JAVSCE010007293.1, on the reverse strand, counting down.
GAATTCCGTGAGCTCTTTGTGTATTTTGGATGTCAACCCTTTCTCGGATATGGCATTTATAAACATTTTTTCCCATACTGTAGGATGTCTTTTTGTTCTAGTGATGGTATCCTTGGCTGGCTGTACAGAAGCTTTTTACTTTGATATAGTCCCATTTGTTCACTCTTGCTTTTGTTTAATTGAAAATGTTTTTAGTTGATAAACCTGCAAACATTTTTGGGGTAAAATCCAATATCCACCCTATGTTTGTGTACACCTATGCATAGATCTGTTATTTACTGATGGACGTGGGAAAGGAGTTACGAAATGGGAAAAGTCTTCCTATTAAATAGGAATATTCATTTTCTCAAAATGTGTGCTCTTCTTCTATTGAAATTTCACATAAACAGAATAAAAAATAATCATGGTTTTAAAAATTGAGGGTTCCATAGGCACTCCCTCTTTTATTGCTGTGATGAAATTTAGAAAAGCCTTGTATAATAAACAAAGATTTGCCCTTCTACATATAAAAATGTGCTATAAATTTTCACAGAATGTTGAGTTCCTAACAGCTGAAAAGACAGATAAATGAATGGGTCAGAGTGGAAAGTGCGCAAGTCCACACATATATATAAGATTCAGAACTTGATTCAGATAACATTTCCTATCCCTAGGAAGAGGTGAATCATTTATAAGTGGTGGAGAAATACCTGACCTGCTAATGATGTGGAGAATACTAGCTAGATTTTTATCCCTCAAAAAGAAGTTCCAGATGGAATTGGTAGTACCAGTGTATTTTTCTTTTTCTTTTCAAAAAGTCTGAGTTCTACAATGAACATATTTAAAAATTATAGTGGAAGTTTATTATTAATGAAGCAATTCTGGGGGAGTGGCCAAATACGACGGTCACACAGATAAAAATAACTACCTTTATTTATTTATTTAATGAAGGTATTATTGACATACACACATGAAGGTTTCACATGAAAAAACAATGTGGTCATGACATTTACCCATATTATCAAGTCCCCACCCACACCCCATTGCATTCACTGTCCATCCGTGTAGTAAGATGCCACAGAGTCACTATTTGCCTTCTCTGTGCTACACTGTTTTCCCCGTGATCCCCCACACCATGTGTACTAGACAAAATACACCTCAATCCCTTTCTTCCACCTTCCCCACCTGCCCTCCCACACCCCTCCTTTTGGTAACCACTAGTTGCTTCTTGGAGTCTCTGAGTCTGCTGCTATTTGGTTCCTTCGGTTTTGCTTCGTTCTTATACGCCACAAATGAGGGAAATCATTTGGCCCTTGTCTTTCTCTACCTGGCTTATTCATAGCATAATAGCAACTGGCTCCATCCATGTTACTGGAGATCATATGAGAGAATTTAATGTCCGATAAATGATTTAAACTAGGTGAGAAAACATACTTTAGGACAAGTGACTAACCATTTATTTTAAAAGTTTGTAAGTAATAAATCTTGGGTTGAATAAAGATTTAATTGGGGGAAAATAAAAGTAAAGAAGTCTAAGTCTTAGGGTGGCCACAAGAGGAGGACTCCTTGGAGATTTCACTGGAGAATGTGCATTGTTTTGTCATCAGTGTGCACTTGATGACACACACTGCCACAATCTCTGAGACCAAGAAAACTGCCTTCTCTTACTGCATTCTTGGAGAACACCTGAGGCCCAGGAGAATGGAGAAGAGGAAAAAACGGAGGGATAAGGAGATTTAGAGTTTTTTAGGGGAGTTTTGTGTGGAGGAGGCCTTAAGCATCCTGAAGTTTCCCTCTGCTCTCGTCCCACCAGTACCCAGCTTTTCCATATGGACTAGTCTACCGGCCAATTTCCCAACTCAGCCACCCCCCTACCCCCCCAACCCCACTGAAACGGAAGGGAACCCAACGCTGCTGTGAAGCACCGGCCGACATTTGCCCTGCCTGAACCCTGCCCATGTGATCTCCTCACCTTGGCCTCTGGGAGCCTGGCACTGTGACATCATGGGGGCGGGGATTGTGTTGCCGGCAGTTTCTGTGTGCTAACTGCCAACAGGATTCTAGGCTGTTGTCGCCCCTGGTTAGGCTTATACAACACTAGTACTGCGTGGCGGACGGCCTCAGGGAGCTGAGGTTCCCTGAAGCCCGAGGTTTTCTTATGATGAGGGGGATTTGGGGATCCCGGGGGTCTGAAGTGTTGGTCACCTTGAGCCCCTTCAGAAACCCGTGTTGGGTCCATCCCACTGATGTGGAGGACGACAGCTGGAGAGTCCATTTCCAGGCCCTGTACCCCATCCAAAGCAAAGATGACAGAAAGATCCACGGCTGCCAGTAAGGGCAAAGTAGCCAGAGTGCAGCAGATTCTGTTTATGGGGGAAAATGGCTTGAATGACACGGACAAGAAGAAAAGGTAAGAGGGTCCGGGAGGCCAGGGGCGGCCTGGGAGGAGCTGGGTGGACCCGGGAAGCGCTCACCTTCAGGGCTCACCTGGGGAGCCCAGCCTCTTAACGCCTTGGCCCCAGCAGGACCTGGGTCCCGGTAGCCTGCCAAGGGGCCCGACGCCGGTGCCCACGTTAGGAGCAGCAGAGCCAAAAAGTGGAGTGCTTTGAGACCCACGCATAGTTGTGATGGAGCACCCGACTGACAGTTTCGCAGGGATTTAACTGAGCATCACTAATAGAAAACCGGAATATAGACAGCATTTTATTTTTAATGTAAACATTTCCATACCATATTATTAGGTATTATATACAAAGGTGCATAACGGCATAAAAGTGCCTGACAAAAATACTGCATGAAAGTGCCTAATGCATAACGGGAAAAATGAAAAAACAACTTTTAAATTTTTAATTAAAATTTTAATATTTGCTGTTATTTTGCTCTTATTAATGTACAACTCCATGAGCAACATCATGGTCACTAGACTCACCCTATTATCAAGTCACCACCAAATAGCCCGTTGCAGTCACTGTCCATCAACGAAGTAAGATGTTAGGGATCACTACTGGTCCTCGCTGTGTTATACTGCCTTGCCCGTATCCCCCCACCCCCACGCCCTCTACCTTATGTGTGCTAATTGGAATAGCCCTTTTTCCTCCTGATCCCTCCATTCCCACCCATCTTCCCCAGTCCGATTCCCTTTGGTAACTGTTAGTCCATTCATTCTTGGGTTCTGTGGGTCTGCTGCTGGGATTTTTCCCTCCGTTTTTCCTTTGTTCTTATTCTCTACACATGAAGAAAATCATTTGATACTAGTCTTTCTCCGCCTCTCTTATTTCAATGAGCATAATACCCTCCAGCTGTATGCCTGTTGTTGCACATGATAGGAATCCTTTTCTTTTTATGGCTGATTAATATTCCATTGTGTATATATACCACATCTTCTTTATCCATTCATCTACAGATGGACACTTAGGTTGCTTCCACTTCTTGGCTATTGTAAATAGTGCTGCGATAAACATAGAGGTGCATATGTCTTTTTCACACTGGGCTGCTGCATTCTTAGTGTAAATTCCTGGGAGTGGAATTCCTGTGTCAAGTGGTATTTCTATTTTGAGATTTTCAGGACGCTCCACACTGCTTTCCTCAATGGTTGAACTAATTTCCATTCTCACCAGCAGTGTAGGAGGGTTCCCCTTTCTCCACATCCTCGGCAACATTTGTTGCTGTTTGTCTTTTGGATGGCGTCCATCCTAAGTGGTGTGTGGTGATCTCTCATTGTGGTTTTAATTTGCATTTCTCTCATGACTAGAGATGTGGAGCATCTTTTCATGTGCCTGTTGGCCATCTGAATTTCTTCTTTGGAGAGGTGTCAGTTCATCTCCTCGGCCCATTTTTTAAATGGCCTATTTGGCTTTTGATTTGTTGAAGTCCGTGAGCTCTTTGTATATTTTGGATGTCAACCCCTTATCGGACATGGCATTTATAAACATATTTTCCTATACTGTAGGATGTCTTTTTGTTCTAGTGATGATATCCTTGGATATACAGAAGCTTTTTAGTTTGATATAGTCCCATTTGTTCACTCTTGCTTTTGTTTAATTGAAAATGTTTTTACTTGATAAACCTGTAAACATTTTTGGGGTAAAATCCAATATCCACATTATGTTTGTGTACACCTATGCGTAGATCTGTTATTTACTGATGGACGTTGGAAAGGAATTATGAAATGGGAAAAATCTTCCTATTAAATAGGAAGATTCATTTTCTCAAAATGTGTGCTCTTCTTCTATGTAAATTTCACCTAAACAGAATAAAAAATAACCATGATTTTAAAAATTGGGGGTTCTATATGCCGTCCCTCTTTTAGTGCTGTGATGAAATTTAGAAATGTCCTGTATAATAAACAAAGATTTGCCCTTCTACATATAAAAATGTGGTATAAATGTTCACAGTTTTGAGTTCCTAACAGGTGAAAGACAGGTAAATGAATGGGACAGAGTGGAAAGTGCCCAAGTCCACACATATATGTAAGGCTCAGAACTTGATTCGGATAACATTTCCGATTCGTAGAAAGATGTGAATCATTTATAACTGGTGGTGAAATACCTGACCTGCTAATGATGTGGAGAATACTACTTAGATTTTTATCCCACAAAAAGAAGTTCCAGATGGAATTGGTAGGTCCAGTGTATTTTTCTTTTTCTTTGTAAATAGTCTGAGTTCGACAATGAACATATTTAACAATTATAGTGGAAGTTCATTATTAATGAAGCAATTCTGGGGGAGTGCCCAAGTATGATGGACACATAGATAACAATAACTACCTTTATTTATTTATTTAATGAAGGTATTATTGATATACACTCATGAAGGTTTCACATGAAAAACCAATGTGGTCATGACATTTACCCATATTATTAAGTCCCCACCCATACCCTATTGCATTCACTGTCCATCATTGTAGTACGATGCCGCAGATTCACTATTTGCCTTCTCTGAGCTACACTGTTTTCCCCATGATACCCCACACCATGTGTACTAGACAAAATACACCTCAATCCACTTCTCCCACCCTCCCGACCCGCCCACCAGCATCCCTCCCCTTTGGTAACCAGTAGTTCCTTCTTGGAGTCTCTGAGTGTGCTGCTATTTTGTTCCTTCGGTTTTGCTTTGTTGTTATACGCCACAAATGAGGTAAATCATTTTGCACTTGTCTTCCCTACCTGGCTTATTCGTAGCATAATACCCTCTGGCTTCATACATGTTACTGGAGATCATATGAGAGATTTGAATGTCTGATAAATGATTTAAACAAGGTGAGGAAACATACTTTAGGACAAGTGAATAACCATTTATTTTTAAAGTTTCTAAGTAATAAATCTTGGGTTGAATAAAGATTTAATTGGGGGAAAATAAAAGTAAAGAAGTCTAAGTCTTAGGGTGGCCGAAAGAGTTGGACTCCTTGGAGATTTCACTGGAGAATGTGCATTGTTATGCCATCAGTCTGCAGTTGATGACACACACTGCCACGATCTCTGAGACCAAGAAAACCCCCACAACCCCCCACCCCCACTGAAGCGGAAGGGAACCCAACGCTGCTGGCAAGCACTGGCCGAAATTTGCCTTGTCTGGGCCCTGCGCATGCGTTCTCCACACCGTTGGACTCTGTGAGCCCGGCATTGTGACGTCATAGGGGCGTGGCTTGTGTTGCCAGCATTTACTGTGTGCTGACTTCCCACAGGATTCTAGGCTGTTGTGGCCCCTGGGTAGGCTTATACAGCACTAGTACTGCGCCGTGGAGGGTCGCAGGGGAGCTGAGGTTTCAGAAAGCCCGAGGCTTTCTCATGATGAGGAGGATTTTTGGATCCCGGCGGTCTGAAGTGTTGGTCACCTTTGAGCCCCTTCAGAAACCCCTGTTGCGTCCATCCCACTGATATGGAGGACGAAAGTGGGAGAGTCAATTTCCAGGCCCTGTACCACATCCAAAGCAAAGATGTCAGAAAGATCCACAGGGCTGCCAGTAAGGGCAAGGTAGCCAGAGTGCAGCAGATTCTGTTTATGGGGAAAAATGGCTTGAATGACACGGACAAGAAGAAAATGTAAGAGGGTCTGGGAGGCCAGGGCCGGCCTGGGAGGAGGTGGGTGGACCCGGGAAGCGCCAACCTTCTGGGCTCACCTGGGGAGGGAGCGGAGGTGCCAGCAGGACCTGGGTCCCTGAAGCATGCCAAGGGGCCCGACGCTGGTGCCCACGTTAGGAGCAGCAGAGCCAAAAAGTGGAGTGCTTTCAGACCCACGCATGGTTGTGATGGAGCACCCGACTGACAGTTTCGCAGGGATTTAACTGAGCATCACTAATAGAAAACCGGAGTGTAGACAGCATTTTATTTTTAATGTACACATTGCTATAACATAATATTAGGTATTATAAAAAGGTGTATAATGGCATAAAGGTGCCTAATACATAATGAGAAAAAGGAAAAAACAATTTTTTTATTTTTAGTTAAATTTTTAATTTTTTAATTTTGCTGCTCTTAATGTACAATTACTTGAGCAACATCAGTGTCACTAGACTCTCCCTATTATCTAGTCCCCAACAAATAGCCCGTTGCAGTCACTGTCCATCAACGAAGTAAGATGTTATGGGATCATTACTGGTCTTCTCTGTGTTGTACTGCCTTGCCCATATCCCCCCACACCCATTACCTCTACCTTATGTGTGCTAATGGTAATAGCCCTTTTCCCCCCTTATCCCTCCGTTCTGATCCATCTTCCCCAGTCACTTTCCCTTTGGTAACCGTTATTCCATTCATTCTTGGGTTCTGTGGGTCTGCTGCTCGGTTTTTTCCCTCTGTTTTTTCTTTGTTTGAATACTCCACACATGAAGGAAATCATTTCATACTTGTCTTTCTCCGCCTCTCTTATTTCACAGAGCATAATACCCTCCAGTTGTATCCATGTTGTTGCAAATGGTAGGAATCATATTCTTTCTTTGGCTGATTAATATTCCATTGTGTATATGTACCACATCTTCTTTATCCATTCATCTACAGATTGACGCTTACGTTGCCTCCATTTCTTGGCTATTGTAAATAGTGCTGCGATAAACATAGAGGTGCATATGTCTTTTCATACTGGGCTGCTGCATTCTTAGGGTAAATTCCTGGGAGTGGAATTCCTGTGTCAAATGGTGTTTCTATTTTGAGATTTTCAGGACCCTCCATTCTGATTTCTTCAATGGTTGAACAAATTTACATTCTCACCAGCAGTGTAAGAGGGCTCCCCTTCCTCCACATCCTCGGCAACATTTGTTGCTGTTTGTCTTTTGGATGGTGGCCATCCTAACTGGTGTGAGGTGATATCTCATTGTGGTTTTAATTTGCATTTCTCTCATGACTAGGGATGTGGAGCATCTTTTCATGTGCCTGTTGGCCATCTGAATTTCTTCTTTGGAGAAGTGTCAGTTCATCTCCTCTGCCCATTTTTTAAATGGCCTATTTGACTTTTCATTTGTTCAAGTCCTTGAGCTCTTTGTATATTTTGGATGTCAACGCCTTATCGGTTATGGCATTTATAAACATATTTTCCCATACTGTAGGTTGTATTTTTGTTCTAGTGATGGTATCCTTGTCTGTACAGAAGCTTTTTAGTTTGACATAGTCCCATTTATTCACTCTTGCTTTTGTTTAAATGAAAATTTTGTTTAGTTGATCAACGTGTGAACACCTTTGGTAAAGTCTAATAATCACTTTATTTTTTTGTACCCCGATGCATAGCTCTGGTATTTACTGATGGACCAGGGAAAGGAATTTTGAAATGGGAAAAATCTTCCTATTAAATGGGAAGATTCATTTTCTCTAAATGTGTGCTCTTCTTATATTTTAATTTCACATAAACAGAATAAAAAATAATCATGATTTTAGAAATTGACGTTTCATAGGCTCTTGCTCTTTTATTGGTTTGAGGAAATCTAGAAAAGACTTGTATAATAAAAAAAGATTTGCCCTTCTAGATATAAAAATGTACTGTAAATTTTCAGAGTGTTAAGTTACCAACAGGTTACAAGACAGGTAAATGAATGGAACAGAGTGGAAAGTCCCCAAATCCACACATATATGTAAGACTCAGAACTTGATTCTGATAACATTTTCAACCGTAGGAAGAGGTGAATCATTTATCAGTGGTTGGGAAATACCTGACCTGCTAATGATGTGGAGAATACTAGCTAGATTTTTATACCCCCAAAGAAGTTCAAGATGGAATTGGAAGTACCAGTGTATTTTTTTTCCTATGTAGAAAGTCTGCGTTCTACAATGAACATATATAAAAATTATAGTTGAAGTTTGTTATTAATGAAGCAATTCTGGTGGACTGCCCAAGTATGACTGTCACACAGATAAAAATAACTGCTTTTATTTATTTATTTACTCAATGACAGTATAATTGAGAGACACTCTTATGAAGGTTTCCCTGGAAAAAACAATGTGGTCACGACATGTACCCTTATTAAATCCCCAGACATACACCAACACAGTCACTGTCCATCAGTGTAGTAAGATGCCACAGATTCACTATTTGCCTTCTCTGTGTTACACTGTTTTCCCCGTGATCTCCCACATCACGAATACTAGAGAAAATGCCCCTCAATCCCCTACTCCCACCCTGCACACCCACCCTCCCACGGCCTCCTTTGGTAACCACTAGTTCCTTCTTGGAGTCTCTGAGTCTGCTGGTATTTTGTTCCTTCAGGTTTGTTTCCCTGTTATACTCCACAAATAAGGGAAATCATTTGGCACTTTTCTTTCTCTTACCTGGCTTATTCATTGCATAATACCCTCTGGGTCCATCCATGTTATTGGAAATCATATGAGAGAATTTAACGTACAATAAATGATATAAACTAGGTGAGAAAACATACTTTAGGACAAGTGAATAACCATTTATTTAAAAAATTTGTTAGTAATAAATACCTGCTTGAATACAGATTTAATAGGTTTAAAATTAAAGTAAAGAACTCTAAGTTTAAGGCTGGCCCAAAGGGGAGGACTCATTGGAGATTTCACTGGAGAATGTGCATTGTTTTGTCATCAGTCTTCACTTGATGACACACACTGCCACAATCTCTGAGACCAAGAAAACTGCCTTCTCTTACTGAATCCTTGGAGAGCACCGGACTCTCGGCAGAATGGAGAAGAGGAAAAAACTGAGGGATAAGGAGATTTAGAGTTTTTTAGGGGAGTTTTGTGTGGAGGAGGCCTTAAGCATCCTGAAGTTTCCCTCTGCTCTCGTCCCACCAGTACCCAGCTTTTCCGTATGTACTGGTCTACCTGCCAATTTCTCAACTCAGAAACCCCGGCTCTGAACTAGAAGAGCACCCAACCCTGCTGTCAAGCACCGGCCGAAATTTCCTTGCCTTGACCTTGCTCATGAGCTCTCCACACTTTTGGCCTCTGGTTCCATGGCACTGTGACATCATGGGTCGGGGCTTGGGTGGCCCGCAGTTACTGTGTGCTGACTGCCAACAGGATTCTAGGCTGCTGTGTCCCCTGGGTAGACTTACACAGCACTAGTAGTATGCGTCAGAGGGCTGCAGGGGAGCTGAGGTTTCCTGAAGCCTGAGGCTTTCTTTTTTTTTTTTTGCTAAGAAAATGTGACTTTATTCATATTATGTATACCATGAAACAGACATTGTCCATTATTTTGGTTACTTCAAATGTAAATTCTATTTGTTTTTCCTTATTTTTTAATATAATTTATTTTATTATCATTAATTTACAATTACATGTGCAATATTACGATTATTAAACTACCCCTTCATCAGGTCCCCCCCACCAACACCATTACAGTCACTGTCCATCAGCGTAGTGAGATGCTATAGAAGCTCTACTTGTCTTCCCTGAGTTGTACTGCCCTCCCTGTGCCCCCCCAACATTACATCTGCTAATCGTAATGCCCCTTTTTCCCTCTTATCATTCCCTTCCCACACATTTTCCCCAGTCCCTTTCCCTTTGGTAACTATTAGTCCGTTCTTGGGTTCTGTGAGTCTGCTGCTGTTTTGTTCCTTCAGTATTTTTTTCTTTGTTCTTATACTCCACACATGAGTGAAATCATTTGATACTTGTCTTTTTCGGCTTGGCTTATTTCACTGAGCATAATACCCTCTAGCTCCATCCATGTTGTTGCAAATGGTAGGATTTGTTTTCTTCTTATGGCTGAATAATATTCCATTGTGTATATGTACCACTTCTTCTTTATCCATTCATCTACTGATGGACACTTAGGTTGCTTCCATTTCTTGGCTATTGTAAATAGTGCTGCAATAAACATAGGGGTGCATCTGTCCTTTTCAAATTGGGCTGCTGCATTCTTAGGGTAAATTCCTAGGAGTGGAATTCCTGGGTCAAATGGTATTTCTATTTTGAGTTTTTTGAGGAACCTCCATACTGCTTTCCACAATGGTTGAACTAATTTGCAGTCCCACCAGCAGTGTAGGAGGGTTCCCTTTTCTCCACATCCTCGCCAACATTTGTTGTTGTTTGTGTTTTGGATGTTGGCCATCCTCACTAGTGTGCGGTGATATCTCATTGTGGTTTTAATCTGCATTTCTCTGATGATTAGCGATGTGGAGCATCTTTTCATGTGCCTGTTGGCCATCTGAATTTCTTCTTTGGAGAAGTGTTTATTCATGTCCTCTGCCCATTTCTTAATTGGATTATTTGCTTTCTTTATATATTTTGGATGTCAACCCTTTATCAGATATGTTTTTTATGCATATATTCTCCCATACTGTAGGATGTCTTTTTGTTCTACTGATGGTGTCCTTTGCTGTACAGAAGCTTTGCAGCTTGATATAGTCCCACTTGTTCATTTTTGCTTTTGTTTCCCTTGCCCGGGGAGATATGTTCATGAAGAAGTTGCTCATGTTTATGTCCAAGAGATTTTTGCCTATGTTTTTTTCTAAGAGTTTTATGGTTTCATGACTTACATTCAAGTCTTTGATCCACCTTGAGTTTACCTTTGTGTATGGGGCTAGACAGTAGTCCAGTTTCATTCTCTTACATGTAGCTGTCCAGTTTTTCCAACACCAGCTGCTGAAGAGGCTGTCATCTCCCCATTGTATATCCAAGGCACTTTTATCAAATATTAATTGACTGTACATGTTTGGGTTAATGTTTGGATTTTCTATTCTGTTCCACTGGTCTGTGGGTCTGTTTTTGTGCCAATACCAAATTGTCTTGATTACTGTGGCTTTGTAGTAGAGCTTGAAGTCAGGGAGTGTAATTCCCCCTGTTTTATTCCTCCTTCTCAGGATTGCTTTGGCTATTCGGGGTCTTTTGTGGTTCCATATGAATTTTAGAATTATTTGTTCCAGTTCATTGAAGAAAGCTGTTGGTAGTTTGATAGGGATTGCATTGAATCTGTAGATTGCTTTAGGTAGTATAGCCATTTTGACAATATTTATTCTTCCTAGCCAAGAGCATGGGATGCATTTCCATTTGTTAGTGTCCTCTTTAATTTCTCTTAGGAGTGTCTTGTAGTTTTCAGAGTACAGGTCTTTCACTTCCTTCGTTAGGTTTATTCCTAGGTATTTTATTCTTTTTGATGCAATTGTGAATGGAATTGTTTTTCTGATTTCTCTTTCTGTTAGTTCATCATTAGTGTATAGGAAAGCAACAGATTTCTGTGTGTTAATTTTGTATCCTGCAACTTTGCTGAATTCAGATATTAGTTCTAGTAGTTTTGGAATGGAATCTTTAGGGTTTTTTATGTACAGTATCATGTCATCTGCAAATAGTGACAATTTGACTTCTTCTTTACCAATCTGGATGCGTTGTATGTCTTTGTTTTGTCTAATTGCTGTGGCTAGGACCTCCAGTACTATGTTGAATAACAGTGGAAAGAGTGGGCATCCCTGTCTTGTTCCCGATCTTAGATTAAAAGCTTTCAGCGTCTCGCTGTTAAGTATGATGTTAGCTGTGGGTTTGTGATATATAGCCTTTATGATGTTGAGGTACTTGCCGTCTATACCCATTTTGTTGAGAATTTTAATCAGGAATGGATGCTGCATTTTGTCAAATGCTTTTTCAGCATCTATGGAGATGATCATGTGGTTTTTGTTCTTCTTTTTGTTGATGTGGTGGATGATGTTGATGGATTTTCGAATGTTGTACCATCCTTGCATCCCTGGGATGAATCTCACTTGATCATGGTGTATGATCCTCTTGATGTATTTTTGAATTAGGTTTGCTAATATTTTGTTGAGTATTTTTGCATCTACTTTCATCAGGGATATTGGTCTGTAATTTTCTTTTTTGGTGAGGTCTTTGCCCGGTTTTGGTATTAGAGTGATGCTGGCTTCTTAGAATGAGTTTGGAAGTATTCCCTCCTCTTCTATTTTTTGGAAAACTTTAAGGAGAATCGGTGTTATTTCTTCTCTGTATGTCTGGTAGAATTCAGAGGTGAAACCATCAGGCCTGGGGGTGTTGTTCTTGGGTAGTTTTTTTATTACCGATTCGATTTCGTCACTGGTGATTGGTCTGTTTAGCTTTTCTGTTTCTTGCTTGGTCAGTCTTGGAAGGTTGTATTTTTCTAAGAAGTTGTCCATTTCTTCTATGTTTTCCAGCTTGTTAGCATGCAGATTCTCATAATATTCTCTTATGATTCTTTGTATTTCTGTGGGGTCTGTCGTGATTTTTCCTTTCTCATTTCTGATTGTGTTTATGTGTGTAGATTCTCTTTTTCTCTTAATGAGTCTGGCTAGGGGTTTATCTATTTTGCTTTTTTTATTCAAAGAACCCGCTCTTGGTTTTATTGATTTTTTCTATTGTTTTATTCTTCTCTATTTTATTTATTTCTTCTCTAATCTTTATTATGTCCCTCCTTCTGGTGACTTTGGGCCTCATTTGTTCTTCGTTTTCCAATTTCAGTAATTGTGTCTTTAGACTATTCATTTGGGAATGTTCTTCCTTCTTTAAATAGGCCTGGATTGCAATATACTTTCCTCTTAGAACTGCCTTTGCTGCGTCCCACAGAAGTTGTGGCTTTGTGTTGTTGTTGTCATTAGTCTCCATACATTCTTTGATTTCTGGTTTGATTTGGTCGTTAACCCATTGATTAATTAGGAGAGTGTTGTTAAGTCTCCATGTATTTGTGAGCCTTTTTGATTTCTTTCTAAAATTTATTTCTAGTTTTATACCTTGGTGATCTGAGAAGTTGGTTGTAGGATTTCAATATTTTTGAAATTACTGAGGTTCTTTTTGTGGCCTAGTATGTGGTCTATTCTGGAAAATGTTCCATGTGCACTTGAGAAGAATGTGTATCCTGTTGCTTTTGGGTGTAGAGTTCTGTAGATGTGTGTTAAGTCCATCTTTTCTAGTGTGTTGTTCAGTGACTCTGTGTCTTTACTTATTTTCTGTCCGGTTGATCTGTCCTCTGGAGTGAGTGGTGTGTTGAAGTCTCCTAAGATGAATGCATTGCTGTCTATTTCCTCCTTTAATTCTGTTAGTATTTGTCTCACATATGCTGGCGCTCCTGTGTTGGGTGCGTATATATTTATAATGGTTATATCTTCTTGTTGGACTGACCCCTTTATCATTATGTAATGTCCTTCTTTATCTTTTGCTACTTTCTTCGTTTTGAAGTCTGTTTTGTCTGATACAAGTACTGCAACACCTGCTTTTTTCTCCCTGTTGTTTGCATGAAATGTCTTTTTCCATCCCTTCACTTGTAGTCTGTGTATATCTTTGGATTTGATGTGAGTTTCTTGTAGGCAGCATATAGATGGGTCTTGCTTTTTTATCCATTCTGTTACTCTGTGTCTTTTGATTGGTGCATTCAGTCCATTTACCTTTAGGGTGATTATTGATAGGTATGTACTTATTGCCATTGCTGGCTTTAGATTCGTGGTTACCAAGGGTTCAAGGGTTGCTTCTTTACCATCTAACTAACTTAACTTTATTGTTAAGTTATTGTAAACACAGTCTGATGTTTCTTTCTTTCTCTCCCTTCTTATTCCTCCTCCTCCATTCTTTCTATGATAGGTGTTTTATTCTTTGCCTTTAGTTAGTATTTGGATGGTCTGCTTTCTTTGCTATGATTTTTTTTTCTCTGGTGACATCTTTTTAGCCTTAGGTGTGCTTCCATCTAGAGCAGTCAATTTAAGATATCCTGTAGTGGTGGTTTATGAGAAGCAAACTCTCTCAACTTTCGTTTATCTGGAAACTGTTTAACCCCTCCATCATATTTAAATGATAATCATGCTGGATACAGTATTCTTGGTTCAAGGCCCTTCTGTTTCATAACGTTAAATATATCATGCCATTCTCTTCTGGCCTGTAAGGTTTCTGTTGAGAAGTCTGATGATAGTCTGATGGGTTTTCCTTTGTAGGTGATCTTTTTTCTCTCTCTAGATGCCTTTAATACCCTGTCTTTATCTTTGATCTTTGCCATCTTAATTATTATGTGTCTTGGTGTTGTCTTCCTTGGGTCCCTTGTGTTGGGAGATCTATGAGCTTCGGTGGACTGCGAGATTACTTCCTTCCCCAGCGAGGGAAAGTTTTCAGTAATTATTTCTTCAAAGACACTTTCTATCCCTTTTTCTCTCTCTTCTTCCTCTGGTACTCCTATAATGCGAATATTTTTCCGTTTGGATTGGTCACACAGTTCTCTTAATATTCTTTCATTCCTAGAAATCTTTTTATCTCTCTCTGCCT
>JAVSCE010007292.1:0-161936 GCA_032199065.1 Smutsia gigantea | reverse complement strand
CACTGTTGAAGCCAGGTCTGGGCCTGTGAATTTGTACCTTCTGGGACCGTGCTACTGGGAATGTCTCACTTGAGAGAAATATGGATTTTCTACTCTCTCCAGGGTTTAGATTGTATGAAAAGTGGGACTGTAACCTGAAGGGACTCTCATCGCAAGTGCCCAGATGGAATTTGGTCTGGGAGGCTGACACTGGTAAGAGGACAGGAGACTGGACAAAGGACTGCACACTGCTCCTACCTCATGGAGGCTCACATGCTTGAGATAGCCTGTCACACTCTACCCAGTCCTGCTGTGTACATATATTCATAAAATATCCTGGCATTGTTAACATTTATCATCCCTGCACATTTAACAGATAGGTATGTAGAGCCAGCTCTGTGCCAGAGGATTAACACACAGGAATGTGAATAATCCCAATATTGTTGAGCCCTTAGATTTCTTTAGAAGTGTGGTTCTCATCTAGATGGACTAGTTACGGTATAATTCAGTATGAAGGGGGTAGGGGGTAGTGTTTACACAACCTCTCTGCGCCCCAGCCCATGGAGTCTATTAACTGAGTGTTCTAAGTTTTAATATGGAAATGCAGTCTGGCCGGATGCTCTTCCTTGTGTTACTGGTTTAATCTAATCCTTCCAAAGCAGTGGTCCCTAGCATGGGGGGCTTATACTAGTGAGTGTGTCTGGAGGGTGTACAGGGGGAGAAGTGGGGGGCTATGGAGGTCAGATGCCAACAAACTCACTTTTGATGATGTATTTTCTCAGTCAGAGTTACCAAGAAATACAGCTTACTTCTCTGTGAGCGTCCTGAGGTTTTGATGTTATAAAACACACTCTACGCTGTGGTTTTTCTACCTACAAGACTTACTCTGGCCCTGTGCATCCTTTTCTGTGCCTTTGCTCACACATTCGCCTTGACCCCCCCACCCCAGTGAATGTCCTCACTACCCTGCACAGCCCTGTTTCTTGCTCTTGACACGTGTATACACCAAAACCCAGCAAAATTCCTCGGTGGTACTGCTCTCTAATGTTAATGATAAAAAATAAGATGTATAGGTAATTGTTACTTTGCTTTTATGTGCCAAGTACATTTCTGTTTCATTTACCTTCATGATCTATCATTTTTTCCAATGAGACACTGAGGTCAGGAGATTCCCAAGATGGCCCAAGTTTCCATTACTGGCATGCAGCAGATCTGGGATTCAAAGCCAAATCTCTTTGACCCCTCAACCTAGGCTCTGAGTCAACATGCTGCATGGCCTCCTCTAAGCCCCTCTACCACTGCCCCCAGTAACACCCCCCTTTTCATTCCTTATGTTATTGATCTGTCTCCTACTTCATTTCTAGCAACAGTTTGGTGCTTTTTAAAGTTTCATCAGAGAACCAACCTGACTTTGTCGATTTTTTTTTCTATTTTCTTAATATTTCACCTTGCTTTATTATTTTCTTTTTTATTTTGTTGTTCTTTTAAATTTCTCTAGTGTGGTGGTTAGTTCATTAATCATTATGTTTTTCAATGTTAGCATTTAGGGAATACATTTCCCTCTAAGTACAGCTCTTCTACAAGTTTTGATATTTAGCATTTAAAAAAATTTTTATTGAGGTACACACAATAAAATGCACAAATCTTAGTGTATAGCTCAGTGAATTTTGACATGCATATACACTCATAAAACCAACTAAATGCATTTAGCATTTTTAATTATTCAGGTCCAAATATCTTCTAGTTTTCAATATATGAATTTTATGATACATAGAGGATATGAAGTGTTTTTTAACTTACAAATATTCAGTTTATCTTTTTTATGTTTATTTCTTACTTAATTGTATGGTGATCAAAGAGTATAGCATCTGACTCTAGTCCTTTGCATCCTAACATGTGGTCACTCTTCATAAATTTTCTGTGTGCTTAGAAAGAACCTATATTTGCCAGTTGTTGAGCACAGTGTGCTATATAAGTTCAGTCTGTTAAATGCGTTGATTGTGTTGTTCATTCTTTTATATACTTTGTGATTTTTTTATCTTCTTATCTATTAGTTCTGAAATAGGTGTATGTATTAAATCTCTCACTGTGGGATTGAATTTAACCACTCTCCTTTTCATTTTATAAAAATTTCCTTTCAATGATATGAATCTATGTTTCTATATTATGCATGTCTGGAATGATAACAGTTTCCTAGTGATATACATCGTAATTGTCATATAGCAATTACCTCCTAATCCTTTCACTTTAAAGTTTATTGTGTCTGATAATATAACCACACCAGCTTTCTCTTAAGTGGTATTTGCCTGTTATACCTTTTTTTATCCTTTAACTTTTAGCATTTCTGGTGAAATGTCTCTGTGTTTTAAGTGTGCCTTTTGGGAAAGCATTGCTGAACTTGAATTTGTTTTCAGATTCAGTATGCTTTTAACTAGAGAGTCTAACCTATTTATACTTATTGTGAATTATGATATATTTAGATGATTTTTCTTTAAATACTAACATGAATATTTAACTTTTGTCAAAATTAACTAATATCTTTATGTTTTTTCAGAATACAAGAGCCTTATAATGTTTCCATTCTTGACTCCCACCATCCCAGACAAATGATATGCAATTGTTGTTTATTACCTTATTTCTTCAGTTCAACATATTAAACATGTATTATTTTATACAGTTAATATTTATGTAGATTCATTGACATGTTTGCATTTCCTTTGCTTACCATTTCTTCTTACATTTCAGGCTTTCCTTATGGGATCATATTCTTTTTTCTTGATGTATCTTTTCTAGAAATTACTTTAGTAGTTATTTCTAGTATTTTGCACTAGTTCTAGTGTAAAATTTTTTTTGGTCTCAGAATGACTTCAACATTGTTCATGAAAGATAATTTTACTGGTTATACAGTTATTTTCTTTTTGAAAGATAATTTTGACTTTCTTCTCAAAAAATAATTTTACTTTCTTCTTGAAAGTTAATTTTATTGGGTATACAATTATTTTCTTTCAGGAACTTATAGGTAGTATTCCATTCTCCTGTGGCCTTACTGATGTGAGAAGTCCCTTCTGTGCAAGTAGTTATAATAATAAAAAAATAATAGCTAAAATTTATAGTGTCTCAATGTGCCAAGGACTATTTTCAGCTGTATTTATGTACACTGTCATTTAACCCTCATGTCTATACCATGAGGTCAGGCCTACCATTCTTATAGTTGAGGAAAATGAAGTAAATAGCTAATTAGGTATAGAGCCTAAATTTGAACCCAGATGTCTAGCTCCAGAGTCTACACTCTTATTAACCATTACACTGTACAGCTGTTCTAATGTAATTATTCTCCAAGCTTTTAAGATATTCTCTTTGCTTTTGGTTTTCTACAGTTTCACTAAAATGTGCTTTAAAGTGGAACTTTTCACTTATACTGCTTGGGATTTATGTAACCGCTGCATTTCATGTGACCTCATAATTCTGGAGGGTTATTAGACGTTGTCACTTCAGATATCGCCTCATCTCCATCCTCTGTCTGAAATATCCAGTAGATGTATGTTATAACTTCTTGCTCAATACCTCATATTTTTCATATTTTTAATCTCTAAGATGTTTAATGATTGTCTTTTCAGTTGGAGTTTCTGTTTAATAATTGTCCCTTCATTTTTTTCCTAACCTAGTGTTTATTCTATAGTATATCTAATTTAATTATTATATTTTAGTTTATAGAAATTTCATTTCATTCTTCTTAAAATTGGCTTGGTACTTTTTATAGTCTCCTTCTGGTTTTGGTCATATTTTATATTTTTAATAGCCTCTTTCATTCATTTAAATGTATTTCATACAGTTATTTTACATATTTATCCAATAACTGCAATATCTGTGGTTTTTGTTGTTTCTGCTACCTTTCTAATAGCAGCTTATCCCTCATACATTTTTTAGTCTTGCATGTGAACACATGTTTCTTGGAGTGGTAAGTCTTTGAGGCCTAGATTTAAGGTGTGTTTCTTCAGTGTTTACGTTGTCTTCTGTGGGCCCCTAGAGACACCTGCACATGTGGACCAAAGTAAATTCTCAGCTTGTACAGTGCAACTAATGTTCCCAAATCCACTGAGGGCAGGCTTCTGGTTATGAACTTTTAGAAGATATCCTTTATCGCCTGTATCTTGAACAGAGAAAAAGATAAGCAAGTTTACTTACTTTCTTCTTTTAAGGGGTTTTTCCCCCTCTTAGCCTAATTTTACGGGGCCCAGACTATATACAGTTGTTATTTGATCATAACTCTCGTAAAAGGGATCCTACAGAGCTCCCTAGACCCTGTCATCATGTGAGGCCATAGGAAAAGCTGTCAGTCTGCAGCCTGGAAGGGGTTCTTCATTAGAATCCAGCCATGCTTGATCTTGGACTTACAGCCTCCATAACTGAGAGAAATAATTTTCCATTGTTGATAAGCTACCCAATCCATGGTGTTTTGTTATAACAGCCCAAATGCACTGACATTTGCTGTCTCATATTAAGTTATCTAGTTGTCTTGTCACAGAGTACATGCAAATAAAACTATTAAATTTCTGTTCATATTTTTTAAATTATGTTTTTCTCTCAATTTTGGTTGCTCAAAAATCCATGGACGTTTAAAAATTCTAACCAGACATTCAGTTTCTACCTCCCTAAACTGAATTTTCCTCCAAGTTAAATCTATTTTTAAATCTTCTTTACTTTTCTAAAGTAACAATATCCTATAGAAGTCAACAAATGCTTGCATCAATTGAGAAAAAATAATCTAATCAGGACTTCCTTGGCAGAAATGATCTTGCCCTTCAGCACAAGTCTCCCCATGTTGAAAAATCTTCCAGAAAAGTCCGCAATAGACACTTGAACATCTTTCTGGGGCCTCATCAGAGGTTGTTATCCACATTATTCTTTCTCCCATAGATGGGTAGCAAGCAGGCAATAGATGGAGATATTAGTATAAAAAGAGATCAAATTTGGTTTAAAATCACAAAACATACCAGTATCATGTATCTTACAATGTACCCATGTTATACTACACCTGATACATTTCAGGGTCATCCGAACAGTATTTGTCAAATGTGAGACTATCCAACGTTGGTAAGGTACTTTTTCTACAGAAGCTGTATCACTTACGACAAATCAATAAATTAGGGTCAAATGCTGTTTGTGTATGTGTGTGAGTAAGTGTTGTTGGCAACATTTTTGAGATCCTAGACTTGGACCCTCTTCTTCTTAGCACTTAGTTTATTAACCAACCTTTGACTGAACAGGAAAGCACAGTTTTTAACTTGCAAATAAAGTAAACATTTTGTAAGCACTCAGGTTACAAAAATGGCTTAGACAATTTTCCCTCGAGATGCTCACAGTGTATATCAAAGGGTACATGTTAACAATTGCATTCAGTGTGATTAGAACTATAATATAGAAGAATAGCAAGTACTATGAGAACAGAGTGAAGTGAACAAAGAATTAGAGTATAGTGAAAAGGGTACACAGAAATCTTCACAGAATCCCAAAGGCCAAGTGGGACAAAATGGGGATAGGAGGGAAATTTGGGCTGAAGGCATGAAAGAGCACAGTATATTCTGGAAATGCAAATAGTCCTACATGACTTAGGCAAAAAGGAAATTGGAAGATATTCAGATAAAGAGCAGCCCATGTGGAAAGCAGTAGAGACAGAAAAGCTTAAGTTTTGGTAAAGAAATGGTGAGAAAAATCAGTTCATCTGGAGAAGATGGTTTGGGGAGGGAAGTGACATAAAAGAAGTTAGAAAGATAGAAGATACCATAGCACATGATTATTACAAAAGGAACAGAGATACAAAATCTCCTGTGCAACAGGTTTATAATTTAGACCAATGCTTCCAAATGTTAACCTTCATACACCTTCACCATGGGTCTTGTTAAAATGCAGGTCTGAACCAGTAAGTCATGGTGGGCCTGAGATGCTGCATCTCTGACAAGTTCTCAAGTGATGCTAATCCTGGTAAACCAACAGACCACACTTGGAATAGCGAGTTTTTGGAATATACCATCATTTGTCTCAAGTCGTTTATGTGATTTTAAAGGTAGGCTCTAGTGTTTCAAAACTCACCCCATATTACTAATATTTTCAAAGATGCTATTTTTTTAAAGCTTCATATGGGATGTTCTATATCAGTTTTATTGCATTTAAGCCTTAGAATTAGAGGAGGAGATAAATAAATCCTAGGTGTTTCTCTTCTTTCAGGATGCATTTGCTTCTGGCCTCTCATTCCCCCTTTTACCATATGCAGCATCTCTTCCAAAAGAAAATGGAATAACTTAATTCTCTCATTTTATGACTATTTTATGCCTACACTATACAGTCCTTTAAACAGAGAAGTCTTAAAACTAAGTAGACTATAAATTACTTAAAATCTGCAACTTGATTTCAGAGAATTTTGTCTCTTCCATAGTACCTAGCCTAGGGCTTTGTCAACAGTGAATGCTCAAATATATCTTGAATAACCTACATGTACCCTAGGTTGGTTCAAAAGAATTGCATAGCTACATGGAAATAGAGTGTAACATAATCTTTTTTTCCTCTTGTGCATGTAAATTTTGCATTTCAAAATACTGAGCTTCCTACACTTCCAATGGGACTTTTGCACACAGTCTATAAATCTTGCTGTTAAGACATTTTCCTTCATTACCCTAAATTTATCTTAATTTCAATCCAATTAAAAACTGTTTACTAGAGTTTCCCCCCCCCATATAATTGAGCACAGTATAGTTGATTTTTTTAACTGTACACATACATCTGTGAATAATTCCTAAATGCCACAGTATACAGGAGATCCTGCAGCATAATGGAAGTAATTTATTTCCAAATTGCTCCCATTTTTCTTATGACTTGCTTGCAAAGCTTTATTAAAATCAAGTGCAGCAGGTATGACAAGAGGCTGACCTTGTTTCCTAAGCATTATGCATGCTGCCCACACAAAAGACTCCTAAGGCTTTTTGCATAGCCCGTAAATTCATACATCCCCAAATCTCTGTCCCTAGTTAGTGATCAAAAAGGAGTGGCAATGCAGCATAGCATAATATTTAAAAGCATGGAATCTGAAGAAGAGGTCTGAGGTTCACATTCCATCTCTACCCTTCTCTAGTTGAGTGCTGTTAAGCAAGTTAATGAACCTCTCTCAGTCTAATTTTCTCATCTGTAAAGTAGAATAATAACAGCATCTACTTCACAGGTGAGGATGAAATGAGTTGATGTATATAAAGATTGAAAAATACTTTGGATAAAAGATGGCAGCGTGAGAGGTGAGACACAGGCTTCCTCCTAAAACCGCATATAATACGAAAATATACTTAATACAACTAATCCTGAAAGAGCAACAGGAAAGAGGACTGCGCCAGACTGCATACAACTGGAGAAAAGAGCAGAACTCACACAACAGGGTAACATACCAAGGCTGTGGCCCAGCGGACCCAAGCCCTTCCCCCACCCCAGCTCACCCGCAGGAGGAAGAGAAACCAAGCAGGGAAGGAGTAGAGGCCTGGGACTGCTGAATACCTAACTCCAGAGATCGGCTCTGGGAGCACAAACCTACAATTCATGGTGCTGGCATTATAGTCTAATGATTACAGGGTTGGAAAGCTAAGACAGGCAGAATTCCTGGATAGACTGAGATTCCAGCTGCTTGTGGAAAGCAGGGATCCATGTCCGGCTGCTCTGGGACAAAAGAAAGGAGGGCAGTCTAAGAGACTTCCTAACAAGGAAGCCCTTAGCAAGAGGGCTGCTAAAGGGGCAAGGATTGCACAGAGCTAACTGCTCAGGAGAGAGGACAGGTAGACAAAATTGTCCGGGTGCACTCTGCCCAGCAGGTTGGGACCTTTGCCATATAGACTCTCATATTTAAGGAGGAAAAAGAAATCTTCCTCCTTACATGATCTTCAGGTGCTCCAGCTCCCTGGCTGCCCACAGAGCTCCAAGGACCCCCTCCGTGATATGCAGCCTACTGTGCCTTTCTCACTGCCAGCCCCACCTGGCTCGTAAACCGGCAAACCCTACCCTGGCATTAGCCCAGCAAGAGGGATGATCTGTCTACAGCAACTACAAATGCAAAGCATAGAGGCTTATACCTGTGTGCTCAGCCCACTGTTTCAGGCAGTGGAGACACGCATAGCAGCCGGGTAGCAGGAAACAGCTCTTTCCTCCCCCCCAGCACCAATATCACTCCCCTGTGACCCCAGACATTGCTTCAGGGGCTGAGCAGCTCCAGGGAGTAGAGCTTCTGGGCACTAGAGGGTGCCATATACAAATATGAAATGCCAAAGGAACCTGGTTCAGAGTAAAATTATTAATACCACTCCTGAGAAAGACTTAAATGACATTGACATCAAGACTCTTCCTGAAAGGAAGTTCAAAATAAAAATCATTAACATGCTCGTGGAGGTATGGAAAGATGTTCAAGAACTCAGGAATGAATTAAGGTCAGAGATCCAATCATTGAAGAACACAATGGAGGGTATTAAAAGCAGATTGCATATAGTGGAGGAGATAATAAATGAAATAGAAACTAGAGAAGAGGACTACAAAGAAGCTGAGGCACAGAGAGAAAAAGGATCTCTAAGAATGAAAGAATATTGAGAGAACTCTGTGACCAATCTAAACGGAACAATATTCACATTATAGGGGTAACAGAAGAAGAATAGAGAGAAAAAGGGATAGAAAGTGTCTTTGAGGAGGTAATTGCTGAAAACTTCCCCAATCTGGGGAAGGAGATAGTCTCTCAGGCCATGGGCATGCACAGATCTCCGAACACAAGAGACCCAAAGAAGACAACACCAAGACATTTGGTAATTAAAATGGCAAAAAATCAAGGATAAGGACAGACTATTAAAAGCAGCCAGAGAGAGAAATAAGATCACATACGAAGGAAAGCCCATCAGGCTATCATCAGACTTCTTAACAGAAGCCTTACAGGCCAGAAGGGAGTGGCATGATGTATTTAATGCAATGAAGCAGAAGAGCCTCAAACCAAGAATACTTTATCTGGCAAGACTATCATTTAAATTGGAAGGAGGGATTAAACAATTTCCAGATAAGCAAAAACTGAGAGATTTACCTCCCACAAACCACCTCTACAGTGTATTTTGGAGGGACTGCTATAGATGGAAGTGTTCCTAAGATTTAATAGCTGTCACCAGAGGTAATAAAACCACAGCAAAGAAAGTAGAACAGTGAAATCCTGAGCAAATGCAAAATTAAATTAACTATCCCCAAAGTCAAACAAGGGATAGACAAACACTACTGAATATGATACCTAATATATAAAGAATGGAGGAGGAAGAAAAAGGAGGAGGAAAAAAAAGAACCTTTAGATAGTCTTTGTAATAGCTTTTTAAGTGAGTTAAGTTAGACTCTTAGATAGTAAGGAGGTTAACCTTGAACCTTTGGTAACCACAAATCTAAAGCCTGCAATGGCGATAAGTACTTACCTATTGATAATCACCCTAAATGTAAATGGACTGAATGCACTGATCAAAAGACAGAGTCACTGAATGGATACAAAAGCAAAACCCATCTATGTGCTGCCTACAAGAGACTCACTTTAAACCCAAAGACATACACAGACTAAAAGTGAAGGGATGGAAAAAGACATTTCATGCAACTAATATGGAGAAAAAAGCAGGAGTTGCAGTACTTGTATCAGACAAAATAGACTTCAAAACAAAGAAAGTCACAAGAGACAAAGAAGGACATTACATAATGATAAAAAGGTCAATCCTATAAGAAGATATAACCATTATAAATATCTGTGTTCCCAACACAGGAGAACCTACATATGTGAAACAACTACTAACACAATTAAAAGGGGAAATAGAATGCAATGTATTCATTCTAGGAGACTCAACACTCCACTCACTCTGAAGGACAGATGAACCAGACAGAAAATAAGTAAGGAGACAGAGGCACTGAACAACACATTAGAACAGATGGACCTCACAGACATCTACAGAACTCTACACCAAACAGCACTAGAATACACATTATTCTCAAGAGCACATGAAACATTTTCAAGAATAGATCATATACTGGCCACCATCCAAAAGACTAAGAACAACAAATGCTGGCGAGGATGCAGAGAAAGGGGATCCCTCCTACACTGCTGGTGGGAATGTAAGTGAGTTCAACCACTGTGGAAAGCAATATGGAGGTTCCTCAAAAAACTAAAAATACAAATACCATTTGACCCAGGAATCCCACTCCTTGGAATTTACCCAAAAAATACAACTTCTCAGATTCAAAAAGACATATGCACCCCTATGTTTATCGCAGCAGTACTTACAATAGCCAAGATATGGAAGCAACCTAAGTGTCCATCAGGAGATGAATGGATAAAGAAGATGTGGTACATATACACAATGGAATACTATTCAGCCATGAGAAGGAAACAAATCCTACCATTTGCAACAAAATGGATGGACCTGGAGGATATTATGCTCAGTGAAATAAGCCAGGCAGAGAAAGACAAGTGCCAAATGATTTCCCTCATTTGTGGAGTATAACTACACAGCAAAATTGATGGAACAAAATAGCAGCAGACTCAGAGACTCCAAGAAAGGACTAGTATTTACCAAAGGGAGGGGTGTGGGAAGGTGGGTGGAGAGGGAGGGAGAAGGGGATTGAGGGGTATTATGTTTAGTACACATGGTGGGGGGGTCATGGGGAAGACAGTGTAGCACAGAGAAGGCAAACAATGAATCTGTGGCATCTTACTACACCCAAGAACAGTAACTGCATTGGTGTATGGGTGTGGACTTGATAATATGGGTAAAAGTAGTCAACACATTGTTTTTTCATGTGAAACCTTCATAAGAGTGTATATCAATAATGTCTTAATAAAAAAAAAGAATAGATCATATACTAGGCCACAAAAAGAGCCTCCGTAAATACAAAAAGATTAAAATTGTACCAACCAGTTTTCAGATCACAAAGGTACGAAACAAGAAGCAAATTACACAAAGAAAATGAGAAATCCCACAAACACGTGGAGGCTTCACAACATGCTCCTAAATAACCAATGGATCAATGACCAAATAAAAACAGAGATCAAGCAATATATGGAGACAAATGATGACAATAATTCAACACCGCAAAATCTGTGGGATGCAGCGAAGGCCGTGCTAACAGGAAAGTATATTGCAATACAGGCCTACCTCAGGAAAGAAGAACAATCCCATATGAGCAGTCTAAACTCACAATTATCGAAACTAGAAAAAGAAGAACAAATGAGACCCAAAGTCAGTAGAAGGAGGGACATAATAAAGATTAGAGAAGAAATAAATAAAACCAAGAAGAATAAAACAATAGAAAGAATCAATGAAAGCAAGAGCTTGTTCTTTGAGAAAATAAAAAAAATAGATAACCCCCTAGCCAGATTTATCAACCAAAAAAGAGAGTCTACTCACATAAACAGAATCAGAAATGAGAAAGGAAAAAACACTACAGACACCACAGAAATACAAAGAATTAGTAGAGAATACTACAAAAAATTATATGCTAACAAACTGATTAACCTAGAAGAAATGGACAACTTTCTAGAAAAATACAACCTTCCAAGGCTGACACAGAAAGAGACAGAAAATCTGAACAGACCAATTACCAGCTATGAAATTGAACTGGTAATCAAAAAACTACCAAAGAACAGAACACCTGTACCAGATGGCTTCACCGCTGAATTTTATCAAACATTTAGTGAAGATCTAATATTTAACCTCCTGAAAGTTTTCCAAAGAGTAGAAGAAGAGGGAATACTTCCAAACTCATTCTATGATGCCAGCATTACTCTAATACTAAAACCAGGCAAAGACACCACAAAAAAAAAGTACAGACCAATATCCCTGATGAACACAGATGCAAAAATACTCAACAAAATATTAGCAAACCAAATTCAAAAATACATCAAAAGGATCATCCATCATGATCAAGTTAGATTTATTCCAGGGACACACGGATGGTACAACATTCGAAAATCCATCAACATCATCCACCACATCAACAAAAAGAAGGACAAAAACCACATGATCATCTCCATAGATGCTGAAAAAGCATTTGACAAAATTCAACATCCATTCATGATAAAAACTCTCAACAAAATGGGTATAGAGGGCAAGTACCTCAACATAATAAAGGCCATATATGACAAACCCACAGCCAACATTATACTTAACAGCGAGAAGCTGAAAGCTTTTCCTTTAAGATCGGGAATAAGACATGGATGCCCACTCTCCCCACTTATTCAATATAGTACTGGAGGTCCTAGCCACAGCAATCAGACAACACAAAGAAAAAAAAAAGCATCCAGATCGGCAAGGAAGAAGTCAAACTGTCCCTGTTTGCAGATGACATGACATTGTACATAAATAACCCTAAAGAATCCACTCCAAAACTACTAGATCTAATATCTGAATTCAGCAAAGTTGCGGGATACAAAATTAACACACAGAAGTCTGTGGCATTCCTAAACATTAACAATGAACTAGCAGAAAGAGAAATCAGGAAAACAATTCCATTCACAGTTGCATCAAAAAGAGTAAAATACCTAGGAATAAACCTAACCAAAGAAGTGAAAGATCTATACTCTGAAAACTACAAGACACTCATGAGAGAAATTAAAGAAGATACCAATAAATGGAAACACATCCCATGCTCATAGATAGGAAAAATTAATATTGTCAAAATAGCCATCCTGCCTAAAGCAATCTACAGATTCAATAAAATTCCTATCAAAATACAACAGTATTTTTCAACGAACTAGAGAAAAATCATTTAAAAATTCATATGGAACTATAAAAGACCCCAACCAGCCAAAGCAATCCTGAGAGGGAAGAATAAAGCTGGGGAGATTATGCTCCCCAACTCAAGCTCTACTACAAAGCCACAGTAATCAAGAAAATTTGGTATTGGCACAAGAACAGACCCATAGACCAATGGAACAGACTAGAGAGCCCTGATATAAACCTAACCACATATGGCCAATTAATATATGATAAAGGAACCATGGACATACAATGGGAAAATGATAGCCTCTTCAACAGCTGTTGTTGGAGAAACTAGACAGCTACATGCAAGAGAATGAAACTGGATTATTATTTAACCCCATACACAAAGTAAACTCAAAGTGGATCTAAGACATGAATGTAAGTCATGAAACCATAAAACTCTTAGAAAACAACATAGGCAAAAATCTCCTTAATATAAGCATGAGCGACTTCTTCCTGAACGCATCTCCTCAAGCAAGACAAACAAAAGCAAAAATGAACTCATGGGACTACTTCAAACTAAAAAGTTTCTGTATGGCAAAGGACACCATCAACAGAACAAAAAGGCATCCTACAGTATGGGAGAATATATTTGTAAATGACATATCCAACAAGAGGTTAACATCCAAAATATATAAAGAACTTACATGCCTCAACATCCAAAAAACAAATAACCCGATTAAAAAATGGGCAGAGGATATGAAGAGACAGTTCTCCAAAGAAGAAATTCAGATGGCCAACAGACACATGAAAAGATGCTCCACATCACTAATCATTAGCGAAATGCGGAGAAAGGGGTACCCTCCTACACTGCTGGTGGGAATGTAAGCTAGTTCAACCATTGTGGAAAGCAATATGGAGGTTCCTCAAAAAACTAATTATAGAAATACTGTTTGACCCGGGAATCCCACTCCTTGGAATTTATCCAAAGAATACAACTTCTCAGATTCAAAAAGCCATATGCACCCCTATGTTTATTGCAGCACTTTTTACAATAGCCAAGATATGGAAGCAACCTAAGTGTCTATCAGTAGATGAATGGATAAAGAAGATATGGTAATATACACAATGGAATACTACTCTGCCATAAGAAAGAAACAAATCCTACCATTTGCAACAACATGGATGGAGCTGGAAGATATTATGCTCAGTGAAATAAGCCAGGCAGAGAAAGACAAGTGCCAAATGATTTCCCTCATTTGTGGAGTATAACAATGAGGCAAAACTGAAGGAACAAAATAGCAGCAGACTCAGAGACTCCAAGAAGGAACTAGTGGTTACCAAAGGGAGGGGTGTGGGAGGGCGGGTGGGGAGAATGGAAGAAGGGGATTGAGGGGTATTTTGTTTAGTACACATGGTGTGGGGGATCACAGGGAAAACAGTGTAGCACAGAGAAGGCAAATAGTGAATCTGTGGCATCTTACTACACCCAAGGACAGTGACTGCATTGGGGTATGGGTGGGGACTTGATAATATGGGTAAATGTAGTCACCACATTGTTTTTTCATGTGAAACCTTCATAAGAGTGTATATCAACAATACCTTAATAAAAAATTTAAAAAAAATAACTTGATTGTTATTTATTATTGATACCTGTATTATGGTCATTTAAAATTCCCACCCACCCCTATAGCAGCCAATTTCCAGGCAACAGATGGAGTTACCACACAGACCTTAAATAAAGTCAAACACCAACATGTGGCATAGGATCACAGCTACCATGTTATGGTCTGGTTATCCTGGTCATCTCAGTGGGCAAACGTCTTTGATCATCAGAGTCACATCCATTTTTCAGCAAGTAGCCTATTAATAGTTCCTAACCGTGCTAATGGTGTTACTCTAGGTTACAACAGACAGCGTTTTCTATTGGACAATTAGAGTGATGTGTCAATTTGATCGGACTCATCAAATTGGTATTTTGCAAGGCACTGAGGCAAGATGTGTGGAAGGATATAAAGGTGAATATTTAATGGCTATTAAATGTCTTTCTATTTGCCAGCACTGAGATAGGTGATAAAGCTAGAAAAGAGAGCAAGGTATATACAGTTTCTGTCCTTGGGAAACTTTTAGTTTAAGGGGGAGAAAAGAAGATAAACCACAATTATAATAAAGTCTATGTGCTGTACTAGGGGAGGACATAATGCTGTATGGGAGAAGAGTAAGATAGAGAGGAGGTCAAGGAAGGTGTCCAAGTTGAAATGCCATCTAAATTGAGAACAAAAGTATGAGTAAGAATTAGCCAGCTGGAAAGACAGGGAAATACTGGGGAACAACATAGGCAAAGGTTCAGAGGCAAGGAAGAGCCCAGCAGGCTTCACTGGAAAAAGTATAGTGCAAGAGTTAGAAGGGAATAAGCCATGGTAAGGAGTTTGGATTTTATCTCAAAGGAAATGAGAAGATGCTAAAGGTTTAAGCAGGGGAATGAGATGTTCAGATAAATAGGTATTTTAGAAAAATCACCCTGGCTGCTAAGCAAGGAATGAATGGGCAAGGGGAGGTGGATAGGGGGCAAGAGTTGAGTCAGGAAAACCCATTAGATTGTTGTGCTGATAAAAGCAAGACCTGGAGGTGGCCTGGACTCAGATCAGGCAGTGGAAATGTAAAGAAGTGAATGGTTTCAGGAGATACCAAGAGGAGAAAATCAGTAAGAGTTAATGACCAATGAGAAGTAGTGAATGTGGGAGGAGAAAAGAATGAAAGATGGCTTTGAGATGAGATAAAGGATGCAAAGTGGAGAGCACAGCTCCTATTTCCTGCTGTGTGGGCCAGGAGCTAGAGCAGAATGTGATTGCTAACATAATGGAAATGCAAACATGCAAGAGAAGCATACTCGAATGATTCCTCAGGGACCTGGCACTTGGCAATGTCTTCAAGGTTAGGAGGCAAGGGAATTGGATTAAGATTAACAGGACTTAGTTTGGAAAAGCTGAAAGGATATTTCCATTGTTCAGTGATGTCAGTCCTGTAGCTTGGATCCCTTTCGGTTGCCAGAGTCCTTGGGGCAGAAGCAAAAGTACTGACAGTCAAAAGTCCAGAGAACCTCCATCTGTTCATCAGGACCTGGAATTCCTGCCTGAAAATGTCTGTGGTTCCGTGTAACATTTCTCACGCTGCAGATATTCGAGGTCATGTCCAGTTCTCTGTCAGCTAGGGAACTGCTGTTCTCAAAGTGTACATAGCCAAAGCCTTGCCAAAGGCGTCAGAAACAAATCACTCTCTCTCCCCCCTTGAGTTTTAAAACAGACAAAAGCCAAATTTGACGTAACTCTTCAAGGCTTTGCATACCAGATTTTGTCCTGAAGCAGATTTCGATGTAACCTCAGAGAAAAAAGTATTGCTCTCAGCCTGGAATCCCCACTGACCCTCTACCTCAGCCCTGCTGATCTGAGTGGCACCCAGGACTTGGAGCAGTGCTGCGAGGGCCCAGAGAGCAGTTACCCAGCCTCTTAAATTGCCAGCCCGGCACATATGGGATACATCTTTAACCACAAAATATGTTTTCTTTAAGGCCTTTCCTCAATTGTGAAAACTTAAATTTAATAAGGACTGAGGAAGCCTATAAATCAAACACAATAAAATATTAAATTATGCACCTCACTCCAAGTGAGGTACATATATTTTATCATCGCAAGGAGTGGGTCTGGGTATTGTGGAAATTCTGATTTCTTGGGCAATCTGGGGGCTGGGGAACAAAGCTGCATTAGTTTTCAATTTACAGAACATGATGTTGATGATTACATTAACTTAATCTAATATTATTTTCCATATTTAAAGACAGAATGAGAACCTTGTGTTTAGACTGTTGTTGGCTTTAAAAACATAAATGTGAATGTGTATGTGTGAGTGTGTGTGTGTGTGTGCACATACATACAGAAATAAGGGCCCGGCTGGCTTCCCATATAATAGGTCGTGTCATTAGTACAGCTGCACATTCTGTGTCTCAAGGGATTAGAAGCTCAGCCTGAAATCTCATTTAATTACAGGGCATTGACTACCATGGACCTCTTGCATCTGGACCCAGGAATAATAGAGCATTTTCTTTGAATGGTTTGTAATGTTCCAAACCATAGAAACACATGTAGTCCAATTTCTGACTTTTGGTTAAGAACAAAAGCAAAAATTCACAAATGGTTAGCTCAGCCTATTAAATAATTTTACTAAAGTTCCTGATTCTTCTTTGGAGGGCTTTAAAAACATGCAATTCTATTCTCTTTCAGGTGTGGAGGTAAAAAGGCACTAAATTAGTCACTTCATCTGTAAATGAGCACAACAATAATACCTACCTCACAGGTTATCATGGGGATGACAGTAGGTAGTGAAAGTGAGAGGGCACCACAAAACAGCAAATGCTATTCAATTTTGGCTAAACACTATTGTTACTCATTCATTCCTTTATTCATTCAATAAAAAATTTGAGTACTTGTTAGGTACCAAGCATTGTTCTGGATGAGGGATATAGAGTGGTGAATAAGAGGACATGATTTCAGCCCTCAGGCAGTTTACATCCTAATGAGGGAGACAGACAATAATTCTAATGAATAATAAATGCTATGAAAAACTGTGAAGTGGAATAAAGTGATAGACAGTGGCTGTGGAGTTCCTTTGGAAAAGTTCCCTTGAACAAAGTAACATTTGTGCTAGAGATTGAATGAATTAAATGACAAGAAGCCAGCCATAGGAAGAACTTCCAGAAAGAGGCAAAAGCAAGGACAGTGGCCCTAAACTGGGCCTGTTGAGGTCAAGAGAAGACCACGGTGCCCAGAGGGGAGTGAGGCAAGAGAGTGGTACCAGGTGAATCTTTGGGGAAAGACGGTGACCCAGTAGTAGTAGGGCCAGCCTTGTCAGCCTCACTAGAGTTTGGACATCATCACAAGAGCTATGGGAAGGCATTGGGGGATTTTAAACTGGTAAGAGATTAAGATATGTGTTCTGGATTGCATTTTAAAAAGAAAATCATTCTGGCTGCCGTGTGGAGAATGCATGAGAGGTGGGGAGGGGAGTGGCCAGAGTTGTAATGGAGACACCAATCAGGAGGCTATTCCAAGAGCACAGGGAAGGAGAACCATGGCTACACTAGGGTAGTTGCACGGAGACAGGAAAACAGGCATCCCAGTGGAGATGTCAAGCAGGAAGCTGCATGTATGACTTGGAGTTCAGGAGAGATTTGGGTGAGACTTGTCAGTGTGAGAGTCATCAGCAAATCAATGGCAGATGAAGGGGGCTGATTGTCACATAAGGGAATTATAGAGGGAGGAAAAAGGGGCTACAACTGAGCTTTGAAGTATCCCAAAATTGAGGGGAAAACCAGCAAAGAGGCAACCAATGAACAAGGCAAGGGCAAATTCAGAAAGTGTGGTGTTCTGGTAGCCAAGAGAAGAAAGCATTGTAAGAAGGAAGAAGTGGCCAATTATTTGAATGCAGCTGAAATGAAGAGCAAGATGAGTACTGGAAGAACTCACTAGATTTAATGACCTTGATAAGGGCACTAAAATCTGATTATGGTAGGCTTCAAATACACTTGAACCTGAGGACTGTAGAGAACAATTTTGGCATCCCTTCTGTGAAGTTTTATGAGAAAAATCAGAGAAATGAGACTTGGGTCAAAAAATATTTTAGTAACACGCAGCAGGTGGTAAGAACCTGTGCAAACCTCCTCCTTCCCCTTCCTCGACTCCCTCTCCTCAGTAGCGGCAGCAATGACCTCAATTCAGTTGCCAACAGGCAGCTCTGTCTGCACCCAGGAACTACACACCCTTGAGGTGATTGGCTGGGAGACGGTCCCCCGGATTAAGTCTCACATAGCCTTGCTCCAGAAGACCAATTGTGTTCCTGGCACGCTCGCCCCAGAGGATGAGGCTACTGGGGGCCAGTGTGGGGTGGAGGCTCTGACCACTGTGGAAGTAGCCAACTGCATGCTTGGAGGTAAAGCCCATGGATCCCTGGCCTGTGCTGGCAAAGTAAGAGGCTGGACTCCCAGGGTGGCCAAATAGGAGAAAAAGAAAAAGAAGACAGGCCAGGCCCAATAGCAGATGCAGTACAACCAACACTTTGTCAATGTTGTGACCACCTCTGGCAAGAAGAAGGGCCCTGTAACTACAGGGAGGGGAAATCTCGGGGCACAATACCTTTGAAACCAAAATCAGTCAAAGGGAGAAATAAAGTTTAAAACCCATTTATTGCTTACAAGCAGTCATCTCATATCTCTCTCTCCTGCTGCAGCAGAAGCGAGCAAATACTCCCCCCAACCTCTCAGGTCCAGATAAGCCCTGCTTGCCCAAGTAATTAATTACCCACTGATATGGAGATGGATTATTTCTCTCCACCCCTTGGAAGCACCTGTTGATATGGAGATACACTAAAGCCTGGTGAGAGATTCTGGAAATACTCCAATTTTACCCACAGGCCCCAAGGCCAACTCTTCAGTCATTTGTAAATTTGTAATCCTGGCTGTCTCTAATAAAGCCACTTAGCCCTGTCAACAAAGAACATTTTCTTTTAGTAATTAATACTAGCTTACTAGCTACCTTTTTTTGCCTACTCACTATGTACCAAGCACTATGTACTTTATCTCACTGACATTTTAATCCTTAATATTCTGTCAGATGGCTATTGTAATATACTCTTTACATATGGATCAAATGAGGTACAGGGATAGACATCTAGACCAAGACTTGCAACTAGTAAATAGAGGAATCACCATTGGAACTCACATCTCTCCTGTTTCAAGGCCCCTGGTTTTCCCATAAAACTCCAGTGACTGCATGCTTACACTCTGAACTCTGTTCTGCAACAGAATGTGTGTAAAGCTGCAGCCATGGTTCATTGTGTTAGTTAGTATCTTCTTTATCTGTATGAAACATACCTGATTCCTACTCACCTGGGCTAATGATCTCATGTAACTGAAACTGTAGAGGTGGGGCAGGCCCCAAGCATGAACAGTGGCTCATCACAGACCCCTTTTCCCTCCTCTGTGTGCTGCAATTTTCAGCATGGGCTTCATCTTAAGGTTGGTTCCCTCATGCACACTGGGCACCTTCCACTGTAAACTTGTCATATACTCCTTTGTTTAAATCCAGAGTGGATAGAAAACTTCTCTCTGAAGCATAGAATAAATATAGGTACTGTCTGTTTTTGCTTACTAGGGCCATGTCCACCCACTCAGCAATCACTGGGGAACTGTCAGGCATTGATTGGCTTAGATGAATCAGACCTTGCTCTGGAGCTGACAGTCAAGGGATAAATTGTCAAAATCTGGTTGAATTAGGAAGAGACGGAGATAGATGTTGGACAGAGAATGCCAGGTTCTGCCTATGGCTGCAGTCCTGTGTAAGTAATCTATGAAAGGCATGTTTACATGTGCCCTCCCCACAAGATCTTAGGGAACACCTCAACACAGGCTGGAGAGTTATTAGAGATGTTGTCAGAGTCCTTAATGGTGTTTCTGAATAAGGAATTCTGCCACATATTCCTGATTTTGTTTCTATTTGCTCTTTTAAATGAGGGCTTCTTGTCCCCACAAAAAAGGATTTGATCCGTAGGGGTCCTTAAGATTGTGAATTACTAGAGGGAATGACTCTGTTTTCTATTGCTTTGTATTCTCTGCTTAACACTGGGTACTAAATAAAAGCAGTTGCCTGGCTTTCTCTTGCAAATCATTGAAAAGCTTTCAAATGAAAATTTAATGTAAAGTCATTAAATGCTGTGTCATCTTGATATTTATATGTGTCACTAATGTGATACATCTGGCTATAGGCAAAATCAAGAGTTCAAGTGAAAAATAAATACAACTCTATGGCAATCTTGAACAAAGATTTTTTAAAAAACACACTTCCCATTTTATAAAAGAACAACAGAGTAGCAGTTGTATAAGTTTTTTTAATTTCCAAGTCCAACTTCATCAGATAATATTTAAGCACACATTTAATTTAATCTCAAAATTCAGTCATCTAAATGGGTAAAATAGTTTTTCTAATCTAAATATAATAATGTCAAAGAAGTAGCTTGCAAAATGATAAGATATTTCTTATGATTTTGTTAGTATTTAATTAAATACCTATAGGAAGTACTCTAGGTAAAGAAAGAACTAAGCTTTTGATTATTTATCAGGTGTTCTCTCCTGTATTTACATTAACTTGCTTAGCACTCACTACTACCCTACAAGATATAACCTATCTTCAATTTATAAATGAAAAGTCTTTGGCTCAAAGTTTAATAAAACCTATCTAGGTTTACATAACAATAATGGTAGAGTAATAAAATGGACTCAGGTCAGTATGTCTAAAGAATATACATTCATCTCACTTCTTTATACCACCTATTGTAGATAAACAAGAGAAGCAGACCTTTTCATGCCTCACATAAGCCTGAGTACCATGAGATACACATCCATAACATGTAGAATTCTTTTGTAGGATTTAACACATTTGGTTAATGACAGTTTCCCCTCTAGAATCTAGAGTCTATAGTCTCCAAGAGGTCAGAAATCCTTAGTCTGACTTATCACTTTATAAATCTCTGTATCTTACACTCAAAATTTGAGTACTTACTGAAATATCTTTTAATGGGCAACCTTTAAGGAACTTCTTTATAATTAAAACACCAGGCAATATACAGTGATTCGACATTTACAAAGCAAGCCACAATCTGTCAGAAAAAAATCAAGTCTTAAAAAGCAGCCAGTATCTGATACAAGTCTGAGGCAGACTCTGTGAGGTACATGGAGATGTGCAAGTTCTGTGCCTTTCATTCCTGCCACCCATGGTGTAAATCTGGGGGAAAATCCTGGGGCAAATACCTTTGAAATTGAAATCAAAGGGAGAAATAAAGTGGGAGAAACCCTTTTATTTCTTACAATCAGTCATCCATTTCTGCTCCCCTGTTTCTCTTGTGACTAGGCTGCATTAGAAGAGCCCCTCACCCAACTTCTCCGGTCCAGATAAGCTGTTGCTCGCCCTTGTAATTACCCATTGATATGGAGATAAACTACTCTCCATCCCCTGGAAACACCCATTGTATGGAGATGCACTAGAGTCAGGTAAGAGGTTCTGGAAATATTGCAATTTTATCCACACATGGCCACCACCAGAAAATGTAAGCACCTCCAGACAGTTGTCCAGTCATCTTGCCTCTGTGTTTCATCTCTTCTGACCTAACCTTTCTCTCCTTCCAAACCATCTCACTGTAAAACCATATGAACCTTATTCCTGAGTAAACAAACTCTTCTCTACTGTCAGCTGCTACATAGAATACTTCCTATACTTCCTTGCTTTACTAAAATTTGATGCATGTCCCAAGGCCACTATGTCTTTGGTGGCCTTTTCAAGGCCCATATTCCCATATCTCTCTCCCAAATGCCATTTTCCATGGCTCCAAAGGTGGGTTATGCATTCTTCATTCTCTAGCACATCTTTCAAACCACCATTTCTCTGTCCTTGAGTTTAAAGATGTGTTTGTTGTTTGTCATTCATGTCATTTAACATATCATTAACTCCTCCCTAACCATATACCACTAATCACCTGGTCATGGTCTGAATCAAAGATTTTGACCTCTGTATCATAGTACTACTGTTGACCCCAAGTCCCATCCAGAGAACTATACCAATCAATATCCATGTATATTACTTACCTCATAAACTCCACTCCACTTCAGTTGCCTACTCTTGTCATACCTCAAACATTGCCATTACTCTCTAAAATCATAAATTTCAATGTTCTACTCTCTAATAACCAAATCTTATCCTTCCAGCTTGTTAAATCCTGCATTCCCACTCTGCCTATCCTTGGACTTCAATTCTCCCTTGTTTCCACTTCATTTTGTATTTAGATTTCATGATCCATCATGTCACCCCTCCCATAATACTCCTCTCAACAACCTTGTTCCATATTCTTCCATCACATTATCCTAGGAAAACCCCACTTTTAACTTTTTTTTTATTAAGGTTTCATTGATAGACAATCTTATGAAGGTTTCACACAAGCAACATTGTGGTTACTACATTCACCCATATTATCAAGTCCCCCCCACACACCCCTTTGCAATCACTGTCCATCAGCATACTAAGATGCTATAGTCACTACCTGTCTTCTCTGTGCTATACTGCCTTCCCTGTGACCCCCTACATTATGTGTGCTAATCCTAATGCCCTTTAATCCCCCTCTCCTTTCCGTCCCATCCACCCTCCCTACCTCCTTTCCCTTTGGTAACCGCTAGTCCCTTCTTGGAGTCTGTGAGTCTGCTGCTGTTTTGTTCCTTCAGTTTTGCTGTGTTGTTATACTCCATAAATGAGGGAAATCATTTGGCACTTGTCTTTCTCTGCCTGGCTTATTTCACTGAGCATAATACCCTCCAGCTCCACCCATGTCATTGCAAACAGTAGGATTTGTTTTCTTATTATGGCTGAATAATATTCCATTGTGTATATGTACCACATCTTCTTTATCC
Organism: Smutsia gigantea; assembly: GCA_032199065.1. NCBI lineage: Eukaryota > Metazoa > Chordata > Mammalia > Pholidota > Manidae > Smutsia > Smutsia gigantea. The sequence goes on along the minus strand of JAVSCE010007292.1, from coordinate 138,725 downwards.
ATTCATCTATTGATGGATACTTAGGTTGCTTCCATCTCTTGGCTATTGTAAATAGTGCTGCTATTTGCAATAAATAAACATAGGGGTGCATATGTCTTTTTGAATCTGTGATCTTGTTGTCTTTGGGTAAATTCCTAGGAGTGGAATTCCTGGGTCAAATGGTATTTCTATTTTTAGTGTTTTGAGGGACCTCCATAGTGCTTTCCACAATGGTTGAACTAATTTACATTCCCACCTTTAACTTCTATGATCTACCAGGTGGTACTGGAAAATGCAGGTTCACAGAGCATATTGCTGCCTCTTCATATCCTAGATCTTTGATTTTTGGTTGGTTTTCATCCTATAAACTCTTAATATATTCCTAGTCAGCAACCTTCTTTTATCAAATAATAATAAAAAATTTAAAACTACACCAGTCTTCTCTGGCAGCATATCCAAATCCTCCTACCTTGCTCTCAAGATATAATCTCACCTCCTACTTTAGGAAGAATAAAGAGCAATCCTATGAAACTTTCCACAGCCTCTCATTCTCATATCTACAAAATTAACTAAATCTATTCTTACCATTTTCTCCGTTTCTGTCTCAGTGGAAGATCTTTCCTTTCTGTGGCTAATCCTTAAAATTTATGCTTCGACCTCCAACTAAGTCTTCTTCCTGATTCACTGCAACTATTCTTACAAGTTATCGATGACCCCCTTGCTACTCTTCAGTGGATGAGGTTCTGTCCTCAGCTAACTGACCTCCATAGTGAATGTTCTCCTTCTTCTTATAATAACATTACACTCTCCTAGTTTTCCTACTAATCCGTGTCCTTTCCTTAGTACCTTCCTCTACCTACTCTAAGTATTGTTCTACTATGAGGTTTCTCTGGTGGTTGTCTTCTCACTCTACATATTTTTGCTGAGTAATTTCGCCCATGTAGGAATTTCATCCATTCCTACAACCTCAACCACCATCAATGTATCAATTGTCCTTAAACCTTTTTGGGTTATGGACCTCTTTGAAATCTGAAGGAAATTCTAGACCTTGTCCCTAAAAAAAAAGGTACAAGTGTAAATTTTTCAAAATATTTTCAGAGGTTCATGGACACCCTGAGAAGTTCATTAATGGACCTTTCAAAAGGTATTTCTGACCTACAATGCCAACAACTCCCAAACTTCCATCATATCTCTTGGACAAGACTCCTATATCAAACTGCCTGCTTGACCTCTCTAATTGGATATTCCACCAACACCATACATTCAGTGTTTAAAACCTACTATTTTCTTCCTACCCTAAACCTGACCCCTACAGATTTAATATTTTTTCCAATAAAATTTTATATTTTTCTTTATTGGATCTTGTGCAATTCATGTTATTTCCAGATATTTTAGAATTGCTTCTATTGGAAATGAGACATAGTTCCCATTTCTATTTCTAGACACTTAATGCTAGCACAGAATAAAAGCTATTTTTGTATATTTATCAAATATTCAGACACTTTATTAAATTTTACTGGCCTTTTTTACTACAGTCTCTTGGATTTTCTAAATACAAACCCAAAGAATTGACAAAAAGCTAGTTTATTTTCTTTTTCTAATGTTTATGCTGATTATCTGATGTTCTCATCTTACTGCAATTGCTAATCTTGCTACTGAAAATGTGGAATCAACAGCATTGGTATCATCTGGGAGCTTACTAAAGATGATGAATTTCAGCCCCATCCCTAGGCCTACTGAATCAGAAGCTGTATTATAAAAACATCTCCAGGTTACTCTTGCTCAGTAAAGTTTGAGCAATACTGCTATAGAATATTGAATAATAATGATGATAGTAGATAGCATTACCTATTTCCTGATTTTAATTGAAATGAGCTCTGTGTTTCACTATTTAAGCAATTTTGGTAAATAATTTTTATGACAAAAATAATTTCCTTCTGCTGTCTTAGAATTTTTATTTAGATGACTGCTTAATATTATCAAATTTCTTCATATATATAATATAGTCTTTCTCCATTAATTGATTAATTTAATACAATCCATTACATCAACAAATGGTTCAGTTCATTATACCAACAAAGTAAATGTATCTTTTTATATATTACTGGATCCTGTTTCCTATGTTTTACTTTAATTTTTTCTTCTATATACATAAGTAATTAGTCTCTAGTTTTCTTTTTTGGTTTAGAGTTATTAAATTATAAGTGGTTTTATAAAATAATCTGGGGCTATCTTCATCTTTGTCAACTATCTTCATCTAGAACAGTGTGGCAAATCTAGTTTGCACATTAGAATTACCTGGAGAGCATTAGGTTCAGATTTCACTCCTGGAGATTCTGATTCCAGTAGTCTGGGGCTCACCAGACACAGTATTTTAATTAAATTTAAAAAATTTAAAAACACAGGTGATTCCAATGAACTTTTAGGACTGAGAAATAATAGTCTAGAATCCTTTAAATAATTTCAGGAAACTTAAGTACAGTTTTACCATTGTCTTGTTGATGGCTGCTATTTAGTCACCTTAATTTCTTCCATGGTAATTGTTCCATTAGAGTGTCCCATTTCTTTTTGAACAAATTTTAATAAACGCATATCATGCTCTTTATGAGGTTAAGGATAATTCCTTCTATTCCCATTTTGCTGAGAGTTTTTATCATGAATCAGTGTTCAATTTTGTCAAATGCTTTTTCTGCATCTATTGAGATGATGGTGCAGTTTTTCTTCTTTAGTCTGTTAACACGGTGAATTACATTGATTGATTGTGAAATGTTGAAGCAGCCTCTAATTCCTAAGATAAATCCCACTTGATTATGATATATTATCCGTTTAACATGTTACTGGATTCTATTTAATATTTTGGGGGGAGGGAAAAAAACCCAGGAAACTCATACTTACTAGTCATTCTTCACCTTCCTCCTCATATGCCTGCTGCTGTTTACTTCTCAGATTTTTCAGATAGGCTACATTGCTTACCCACACCCCTCTCCAGGGTCCTTCAGCTACAGGGTAATCTTGACTGAGACTGGATGGACGGAAACAGATTCAAACAATTTAGAGTGTGCATAGTTGACATCTGTCCTGTGTGCTCAGTTATTAAGATCCACAGTACCTGACTATAACTTCCATCAAAGAATAGTCATCATGCAAACAAGATCAAGAATCCATGAAAATATTTTTCTTAATTAAAATTTATTCAAAAGCTAGAAGTCAATTGGAAAGCATGATGCAACTAAGTGTGTACTACTTTCTTACAGATGATAAATGTGAATTTTGTCAATCCAGGTTCTCCTATTACAGAAAAAGCATCTTCTGTAACACATTTACATGTCCTCAGTAAGGACCCACTTTGACACTCCTTTTTGGCCTTTGTGCAAATGAAATTTGTGAAGCAATCACTACATTTGCTGGAGCTGAAGGTCTGTTTGCATTTCCATTCATCTCCTCATTTCTGGGGTTCAGCATTCAGGCTTACAGAGAGAAAAAGCTAATAAAGCAGCAGGCCTTGGTCTGAAATCAGCACTTAGAGTATCAGCCCATGAGGAAACAGATCTTTTTGTAACGTTGAATGGGGCTGATAAAATAATAGATTGTCCTGCTGCGTGGAAGCTATGGGAATGCAGCTAATGGGACTAACACAGGCCCCGGGAACCCACCTAGCAGTTGCAGCAAGAATTGGATGAAAAAGCAAGCTCTAAATAAGGTGCTGTATAGGTAAATTAACCCAATATGTAAATGTGTGTGTGTGTGTGTGTGTGTGTGTGTGTGTGTGTGTGTGTGTGTGTGTCGGGAGGCAAAATTAACCATTAACATACACTGATTTGATATAGTCAGCTTCAGTTGCAAGTTAGAGCACTGACTAGTAGTCCTTTTGGAAACATGCCCCTTGTTTCAACCATATTCTTGCTGAAAGAACAGGCTCCCAGGGACATGGGAGTGTGTATGCCATTAAAACCAATCAACTGCATTGTTAAATTATACAAATATTTCTGTGCAATTATCAACAGAAATATAATTTCCTGAACAATATCACACAAATAAAACATATCTTGAAACACACTGCAGAAGTGCTCATTTGGAATCCCCAGTTCTTTGACTTTTCTTTGTGATTTCCAGCTCATTCACCGTCTTTGGAGTTAAGCAGACATATTCTGCAGCTGAGAAGTACCAGGGCAACTTCATCCTCTCCCCCCAGGCCAAGGTCACCCTGTGCTTTTTGGCTCTGTCCCTCCTATCCTGACAGGCAGAAAGGAAGCACAAGAAATATCTTGTTTGGATTCAGGAGGTGAAAGTGGTAGTGAGAAGAGTTGGTAAGCATGTAGTGACTAACCCATCAGCCAAATTAAAGTGTGTGTGAGGGGTGGGGGTGAGGAGGGGACACCTGCTTTAAGAGGAAAGAGTGCACAGTTCTGCTAAGGTACAACTGACTGACAAATACGGTCCACAGTACAGACAAGTCCACACGTTATTTCTTTTTGTAGGATTTATGACCACTTCCTTCAACCTCTTTATTTTTACCAAGATTAGAGTCTTAAGTTAAGTGGAAAAAGCTATAATGCTGAAATATGGGATCTTGGGCTTACTGAGCTCATAAGGGAGATTGCCCTTCTGGGAACCTGCAGAGGTTTTTTTGTGTGGCTTTACTTACAACCCTGAAAATGTAGCTCCTCACCCTACCCTATTCCAAGGTCTTTTTCAGATACAGAGCTACATGTGCTTCTCTGGTCCTGATATAAAGAATTAGAGTATTAGTACACAGTTCAGCTCCTTGAGCACCTGTGTTAGGTCCTGAAAGGGCCAAACACGGGGGTAGCTGAGGAGGCAACCAAGGGCAATCCAGCAGGTGCTGACACATGTCCCTGGACCGGCCATGTCACAGTCAGCCCCTAAACCAAAAGAACTTGAGTTTGTACAGAGCTGGGGACAATCGTGCAGACTGGGTAGCCTTGGCTTTGCAGAGAGTCTGTGTGTCCCACTCAACATTCCCTTCCTCTGAAAGTCTTGCAGACCTGAGAACATGAAGAACACCAGTAGTCACTCTAGACACTTGGAATTTGGTCCCTCTCCCATGGGCATATCTTGTCTGGTTGCATCAAAAAAAAATGCAGGGTTGAGAAAGGAGCTGAATGTTAGAACGTATGTTCCAGATAGGAGCCCGGGAGCAGGGCAGTCACGTGACTGTGTGCTCCGTTAGCCTCAGTGGACTCTCTGAAGGGCCTCTTCACCTCACCAGTGCAGCACCACTACACTCAAGTTCTGCTGTATGTGCCTCTAAGCCACACTGGTAGTTCTACTTCTTAGTACTGAGCACATAATGCTGCCTGTGGCAGGTATTCAATAAATGTACTGAATGATAGTGTTCTACCTGGTGGTGTTTTTTATGTCTCCTGTATGGCTGTATCTGGTTTCCCCATTAGGATCATAAACAGGGACAACATATTGCATTTCCCCTGCCTTACCGTTCATCCCAGAGCACCACACAGAGAGTGCTCTGTAAAAACACTGAATCCTTAAATGCTCGCCTGTGCTCATTAATGGGCAGGCATTTTCTATTTATGTTTATTTCTTCATTTGCATTATTCAATACAGTGTGGCCTTTTAAACCTTGACCTGCAAATGACTGCTAGTATAACACACCAGCCCCTAGGAGGATTTAGTCCTCCGTAGTTCTGTTAGAGAGCTGCAAGAGATGGAACAAATGATCAAGTTTATATGATATTTTGGAAATTCATATCATGTTATGAGAAGAATTACAACAACAAAAAGCTCAGAAACATTGTCTGGTAGATAAAAATAAATTTTACTCTCATTCCTTGTATTTATTCATTTTCAAGACCACTTTCTCTTTATTTAGTTCTCTTTTCTGAAATGTTTCTGAGGAAAAGTAAAATACATATTTCCCTTGAGGTAGTCTGTTTTGAATAAATTATTCAAAGGGCAACCCAGCAATGTGTGGGCTTCCATAGGTAACATGGCCATCCACCACTTTAAAGAACCACAAATAGATAAAGCAGTTAGCAGGTAATTACATGCACTAAGGAAAGAGTTCCCACTTTCCAGAGGAGAATTGCTGCAAGCTCTCATGTTGCATTAACATGAATTTTAACTTTTGGATTTTGACTTGCATGAAACTTTTCATAACAGAGGTACACCTAAAACAAGAATTTCTCCTACACAAGGATTTGGAGTTGGTCCACACAGAACCCTTAACTGGCAGCAGATAGGCATTTCAAAGCCTTTTTGGAAATGCCAACCTTACACTGAAAAGCCCGAGTCAACCGCAGTTGGAAAAGCCAAGCCTAGGAGTGAACCTTGTCTGCGAATTAGAATGAGGAGCCTGAGGAGAAATCTTCTAGCCTGGGGCACTAGTCCAGTGAGATGGTTCTTCATCTGGAAGGCTGATGCCAGACTCCTGCAGCTGTGACCCATCTGGTGGTGGGCAGATGGAAGGTGCAGCATGCCCCGGGGGTTGTTCTCCCAGGCCTTATCAGGCTTGACTCCTTTTCTCATTTGAATTCCACTTTCTCACTTTCAGCCTCAATTTTCCTCAACTCACAAATACTCAGAATAGGAAGGAGCTTAGATGGTTCTAATCCACTGATTTTCAAACTCATTTTTTTAAATCAAGGAATCCTTTCCTCAAGTGAAGACTCACCCAGTAAAATGGAGCCACCTGGATGTGCTCTGGTCATGGAGAGGAGCCAGGCCAGCAGCCCACCTGTTGCACTTACCTGCTCCTTCCAGTAAGGACTTAAGGTAGATACGCCACTCCCTCCATGTATGAATGAAAAAACTGCAGGTTGGACTCATCGTTTCTCAATGGGGCATTATTGGCATTTGGGGGCAGAAGCAGTCTTATTGTGTAGGATTGGCTTCTGCATGGCAGTCACTTAGCTTCCCCAGCCTAGTGCCCAGAGTGCCTGGAGTGCCCACCCGTACTTGTGTTGACCAAAATCAGCTACTGAAGGAAAGTGGTCTGGTTCCACCTGGGCTGAGAATCTCACGGCCCTGGTGTACGTGGCCCAGGGCTACTCAGAGGTAAGGCCACGACGAACCCAGTTTCCTGATTCCCAGCCAATATATTCTTTCTTCTCCAGCATCTGGACTTTTCTATCAGCTACAGAATTCCTCCTCCCTCACCCATTTTGAGCTTTGCCCAACAGCTGGGTCCCCGTCTACTGAAATTCAGCTTCAAGTCTGTGAGCAGAAGTTTTATTTATTATTTATCTGCCTTCTTGTACTGGTGCTAGTGCTGTACTTAGTGGGGAAACCAGGCAGGCTCTGCCATTTAAGAATGGAGATAAATGTGGACAAAGAAGACATAACCCCAGCCCTTTCTCAGTTTATAATGAGCAGAAATTTAACTCCTGTCTCCATGACCAGTGAAGCTTCTCATTAAGATGTGATCTTCAGTTCACGAGCCCAGATGAACTATTTTTTTCTCCCCAAATTGTACTGCTTGATCCTGGCTCATTTACATTCTATATAACTTGGCTGCCGTCCTTAGCAAAGAGCAAGGGCTTTGGAGCCAGAGACCAGGGCTTGATTCCTGCCTCCTCCATTCATCAGCTGGGTGACTTTCTAAAGGACATCTGGCTTTTCTGAGCCTCTGTTTCCTCATCTAGTAACTGGGGGAGAAGTGAAAACCTCTCTTGCAGGATCCTCATACAGACTCAACGCATTAATGCATATACAGTTCTTAGCACTACTGGTTGCTTATTAAATGGCTGCTGCCACCGTTCAGATTCTCACTGTCACCATTGCTTCACCTTGGTATAATTTGTTGGAATAAAATTAATTCCCCTAGGGTGAGTTACAGCAAGTTGCCACATGGAGGTGGCTGAGCTCCCTAATTCTAGATTCCCTGCTCAGCGTTTCCCCTCATCCAAGCTTCCCCAGTAATGTCAGCCCATTTTGGAAAAGAGTGGTAGACTCCCCTCTTTCTTCTGAAATAAGATGGGTAGACTTTGCTGTACTCATCTGAGAGATCTTATTTCCCACTGATAAAGGGGTCGGCAAATTTCCAGACCTTTTAAAATGGGTTTTTACTAACAGTCTATCAGGTCTCCAGAGGGAACTATCATGTCTGAGACAGCTAGGATCCTTTTTTTTACTGATAGTTTTTGAGCTGTGTGGTTGAAATCATTTTTGACAAGAAAAAAACAGGCTGCAGTACAATGAAATCACAGGCCATCCACAGTGACCAATTTTCAAACTTCAAAATCTGCATGAGTGCTTGATTATGCCACACACAAAAGAATTTCCATGGAAGCTTGATGTAAATTTTTGTCTTTTGCACTCAGTACTCAAAAAGCAGTCAAACAATTTAAAAATCACAGCTATTAAGTCAAACTAAACCAAACACATTGTTCTGAGATATTTGCCAAAAGTTGTTTGAGCATACACTTTGCTTTGCCGAATCAATTAGTTATTGCCCATTAGATTTGTGTAGCACGTTTGTTAGATGCCTGTTAGAATCTATCCATGGTGTCTTAGATGAAACATACTTATGTTAAGTGTATATATGAAAAAGGACACTTTATTGAAAATACTTAAGACCCAATAAATCAGAGCAAATTCAATATTACATTCCATGATAGTATTTTGATAGATCAGATTCAGCAGCTCTTCTTAATAGAAAGCTTTTGTGGGTTTCTTAGGAAATTTCTTTCACCCAGTGAAAGACTGGCACAGATTCCCTAGCCGCATTTCCTTGTTCCTTTTATTCTCAATGAAGCAATAATTATTCAATTAATCTTGTCAACGAGCGGAGGCTGGTTTCATTTCAGTTGTTTACTAATTATTATTAGTAGGTCTTTAGATAGATCTTTAGATCCTTGAAAATGTTGTCCAATTGCCACAAACTACTAATGAAACAAGACTTGGTTAATTAGAGAATAAGAGCAATTAGCTTGTCAGCAGTTAATTCCAGCAGTCCCCAGAGAAATGCTACATTTAGGGATACGTATTACAGGAGCTATTGACCTCTAAACCTTCCTCCTTTTCTGTCACTGCTGTTTAATGGAAAGTCACTTATTTTGTCAAGCTAATAACTGAGGTAATGAAGTAGCCTATGGCTCCGTCTTGCTACTCTGTTTTTCTCTTGCTAATTTTAGAAAGCTTAAAAATAGATGAATGGGTCTATTTTGGACATCATTAAAAGAGGAAACCTAAGGTGGGATTTTACAGAATCCACTGCCTACTGGCCTCCCCCAAAGCTGTCTGGAGCTCATTAGTCTTTGCAGAGCTTTCTCTGCCCAAGAAAAGTTGGTTGTGAAATTTTTAAATTAAAAGACTTTTATGAACCAAACCAGTTTTGTTAGAGAATTTGATTTAAGGAGATGAGGGAGGATGATTCTGAAAGATATTCTCTTGTTTCTATGTTTACTGACAGAAACTGTCTTTAAAAAGCAGAGGAATTAGGTAATTCATTCGTAGTCTGTTTTGTTGAGGGAGGAAGAGTGAGATCTAAAATCATAACAGGTCTTAGAAAATATCTGAGGACAACTTGAGAAGTTTAACTTTACCAAACAGTAATAGTTTAAGCTGGGATAGTATGATTGTTATTGGTCTAATCTTGGACCCATTTTCAGTGTAAATTCTGTGCAGAACATTCCCTCCACACCCAGACTGTGGCTGAATCTAACCGAGACTGAGACTCAGATATTTCACTGAACCAATTTGCTGTTTTCTGTCTCCCCATTCCTGCAAAAGGCTGGTAAGTGCAGACCCTGCCTCTCAGAAGACGAGTCACAGGCCACGGTCTGTCTTCCTCATGGCATGTTTCAGATCTTCACTTACCTCACCTTTTCTCCTTAAGAGAATTGTGAAAAACTATTCTAAGCTTAAGCCATTATACCAACTACAAAGGATATCAAAGGAACATGAAAGTGGTCATGAAAATGAAAATGGAGGCAACTAATCCCATCTCATCATGTAGTTCTGCTGAAATAGGTCACTAATATTAGAGGCAACAGTGTTGACCTTACTGGAATTCAAAGCCCAATAAATAACACCTCTTATCCCCCTCCTGATTTCTAAACCAAATAAGAAAAGACAAAATGTTAAGGTGGGTAAGAGCCCATATTACTTTTATTTTAAATTGATAAGAGTTCAATTCGGATTTTATTACATTCTCAAGGGAAATTACTTCAATCTTTTAAAGAAATCAACAAAATGTAATACTGCCTTAAACATCATATTAAAGATGTGCTTGTTATCAGAATATGGCTTCTTGACAGGACTAGACCCAGAATTAGAAAGACTTATGCACTCAATATCTGGACCACCAGACCACAGCACGTGGGAAAACTGCAGAAGATATTTTCCTCCTGGTGACTACATGCCAGAGAGGAAATAGTTGGCTTTACATGTCCAGCTTCTCTTTCCAAACTCAGTAATCATATTAAGTCACTCCTCCTCCAAGGGAGTGGTAGGATGGGGCAAGAATACAGGTGTGTTTCCCAAACAGAATCCCCTGCATTGGAGTGGGGAAGAACTCTTCCTTTTTACAGATGTAGGTTTTTCGTATGATTACACGTTGCAGATTCATTAAGAAATTAAGGGCCCAGTAAAATTTGAATTTAACCTCATTAGTTTAAAAATGAAGGTGATTAATGACTAATGCATTATCAAAAAGCAAGGACTCTGTAAAGCACTTTAGTAGTGTCTACAGAATTTTTGCGGGACTATTTTGATTCCTTAAGAGAATGTACTAATTTTAAGACATTACAAAGCACTCATTCCAATAAAAAAGAACTCTTTATTTTAAAACATGCTTATTATTAAATATTGTTATTTGTTGAAGTAGCACATATAGGCATATGTGTTCCATATCAGAACAGTGGAAAAACTGAACAAAACTCAATTATTTTTATTTTACTTCTTGACATGCACATATTCTACCAATATGCTATACCTTCAGCTTACTGATGAGTGAAGAAAGACTGGAAGGAAAAGGAATTCTGGGTTGCCTTATCTTTCCCTTTCTTTCTTTGTTGTTTTCAGCATAAGTGATTGACTAATACAAGGGAGTAATGCAAATAGAGACAATATGATAATGTTCCCTGGTCATTTGTGTTTCTGAGAACACTACTGCTTTCCTCCTGTGTTTGAAACAAATTCTGGTTTGAACACAAAGTGTGGTTTTGGGGGGGCTGTTAGCATACCTGCCCCCCATCTCTACTGCTCAGTCCTAGATGTAACATACTTGGTATGTACTTGCTTTGAGGTTTGCTGAGCTCCCAGGAATGGTGGGTTCACCAGCATTTTGTGCTGCTGGGGCATTGTGAATGCTATTTGCAAATAGGGCAGCTAGAAAGAATAAGAGTTATATTACACCTCCTCAGATCAAATGCATGCTTTATTGCTCCATCAGGCTTTGTGTATGAAATACAAGTTCAAAGACAAAATTATTAAGAATTTCAAAACAGAGACAGCACAGAAATAAACCAAGTGTAGGGTATTTTGAGCAAAGGGTCCTGTGCAATGGCACATGTCACATGTCCATGAAGCCAAGCAGGAGTGAAGGATGGACCTAGGGGACCTTGGGCCACAGATAAGCAGCAGCAAAGGCTGAATTCCAGGATAGTGAACTGAAAGGGAGGAACAGATAGATGGTGGGCCACCCCTAGTTCTTCTTTTAAGCAATTGCTCTCCCTTTTGCCAGGAAGTGAGAGCACCAACAATAAACAGGCCTCATACCAACAGAACAATGGGCTGCAAGTTGTTGCTGGCTAGAGAATGTTAGGGGTAACTTACCCCTTAATAAATACAAAATAATTCTTAAGTTGTTATTCAGAGTTTTATCACCCAATTTAGCCTTTGTGCTAAATTACTTTCCACTAAGCACAATAGGAAGTGAGTTTTTGCTTAATTTTTGTGGGCAAAAACCAATCTGGTTAAATAAATTGTATTATAATTTTCCATCTGATTTAGTAAAATTAGTATAAATATGTAGGTCTGGTCAATTAAAAAGCTTTCAGAGTCCTTTAAACTCATTACATTTGTGGTCACTTTAGCATTTACAATGCTTTCACGAGAGAATCTCCATTTAACCCCCAAATAACCCTGTGAGGTAGAATAGGCAGGCAGCATCCCTGTGCAGGGGCTTGTTCACCAGACCTCTGGATCGGGGGGCATGAACCTACATCCCTCCCTGGCCTCAGCTGGCTGGAAAGGTGGAAGCACTTAATGTAAGGGAAATCAGACCTTAAGCTAGACAATGAGTGACATAGCATGAGAAGGCTCTGAAAGCTCAACTGGGCCAATTAGATTATCTCTCAGCAGAGGTAAGGTAATTTGACCAATACAGACCCTTTATACAGCTCACACTGAGTCTCAATATTTCTAAAATAGATCTATTGAGACATTTTCTCAAATTGCCCCTTTCTCAGTCTTCTCCATCTTAGTAAAAGGCACTTCCATCCACTTATTTGCTCAGCCAAAACCCTAGGAGTTATCCTTGTGTTCTTCTTTTCCCTCCATCCAATCTGTCAGCAAGCTCTCCCAGTTCTACTGATAACTTCAGTTATGTGCTTCTTTTCCTCACTCCTGTCCACCCTCTGGTCCAAGCTATAATCATTACCTGCCTGATTTTGCTATAGCCTCAAAGCTGGTCTCTCTGCTTCCATTCTTGCCCCACTGTAATCTATTCTCCATGCAATAGCCATTGTGAGCGTTATAAAATGTAAATCAAACCATGGCATTTATATACTTAAAATTTTTAGAAGTTCTTCACAGTCCAAGAACTCCTTGCCTTGACATCAGAGGCTCTGCATGATCTGGAATTTGCATCCCTCCCCACCTGGCTCATACCAATCCTTTCAGCTACACTGGTCTTCCATTAGTGACAGGAGCCCATCAAGCCCTCAAGGCCTTTGCATTTTCCTGCCAACTTCTTGATTAGCTTATTTTAAATCATTTGGTGGGGAACTAGTTTAAATGTCACCTCTACAGGAATGGCCTTCACTGACCACCCCATCTGAAGTGATTCACCACCTCCAGTTACTCTCTATCCAGTGCCTATTTATTCCCATTATAGGACATATCACAGTCTGTCTTATTTATTGATGTCTTTGCTTGTTTACTGACTTTGCCCCCATCAAAATGTCAGTTTCATGAGGCAGGGACCTTGTCTAAATTGTTTATTGCCATATCCCTAGCACATAAAACAGTACCTGGCACATAATAGGTGCTTGATAATTTTTTATTTAAATGATTAGGGAAGAAGTCAAATGGCAATATTAAAGTTACCTGATGTAGTGGAGATTGGGGCAACCTGACATATTTCAAAGACTACACACAAGCTGAGGAACTGAATCCCAGTGTTTAGGCTAGGGTCTGGCTCTAGATGATGAGGCTGTTTCTTATTTCTAGAGAACCATTAAAAGCAAGACACTGCACCAGATGTTATGAAGGATTCTAATAGAGTTAAACTAAGATTCTGATTTTAAAGAGACTTTGTCCGATAAGGGGTTAACATCCAAAATACCTAAAGAGTTCACATGCTTCAACACCCAAAAAGCAAATAACCTGATTAAAAAATGGGCAGAGGATCTGAACAGACACTTCTCCAAAAAGAAATTCAGATGGCCAACAAGCACATGAAAAGATGCTCCACATCATTAATCATCAGAGAAATACAAATTAAAACCACAATGAGATATCACATCTTACCAGTTAGGTCAACATCCAAAAGACAAGGAACAACAAATGCTGGTGAGGATGTGGAGAAAGGGGAACCCTCCTACACTGCTGGTAGGAATGTAAATTAGTTCAACCATTGTGGAAAGCAATATGGAGGTTCCTCAAAACACTAAAAATAGAAATACCATTTGACCCAGGAATTCCACTCCTAGGAATTTACCCAAAGAAAATGACATTGCAGATTCAAAAAGACAAATGCAACCCTATGTTTATCGCAGCACTATTTACAATAGCCAAGATATGGAAGCAACCTAAGTGTCCATCAGTAGATGAATGGATAAAGAAGAGGTGGTACATATACACAATGGAATATTATTCAGCCATAAGAAGAAAATAAATCCTACTATTTGCAACAACACAGATGGAGCTAGAGGGTATTACACTCAGTGAAATAAGCCAGGCAAAGAAAGACAAGTACCAAATGATTTCACTCATTTGTGGAATGTAACAACAAAGCAAACTGAAGGAACAAAACAGCAGCAGACTCACAGAACCCAAGAAGGGACTAGTGGTTACCAAAAGGAAAGGAGGTGGGGAGGGTGGATGGGGAGGGAGGGATAAGGGAATTAAAGGGTATTATGATTAGCACATAATGTGGGGAGGAGCACGGGGAAGGCAGTATAGCACAGAGAAGACAAGTAGTGACTCTATAGCATCTTACTTATTGTGAAGGTTGGACCTAGGGGAACTTGGGCCACAGATAAGCAGCAGCAAAGGCTGAATTCCAGGATGGGCTTATTGAGAAGAGGTGGAAGCAATTTGAAAAAAGGAATAACACAATCAGAACTTCTACTTATTTTCAAATTACCTGAGAGATCTGGTGTGATTTGGTTTTCTCTTGACTGGGTATTTTTGAAATGCCAACTCAATCTCCTATTCCCCTATATGTCAGCCAAAGACATAATGACAATATTAGTGTCTACTTTATATAATATGGAGTATCCAAAATTAAACATTCAAAAAAAAATCTGAAAAAAGTTGTGAGGTGGTAGTGCCAGACTGTGTGGGTTTGATGCAGCCTCTTCCATGCAATAACTGTGTGACTTTGCACAGGACACTTACTTCTCTGTGCCTAGCAATTGGTGCTATGAGATTTAAATAAGATAATGCATTAAAAGTACTTAACTTAGAGCCTGGCATATAGTAAATGCTCAATAAATACTAGTTATTGTGATGCCATTGAAGTTCTCTTAGATCCTAGCCAGATAAGGATATACAATTTAGTAATTTGGTTTTCATGCTCTTTGTTAATAACATGACCTATAAAAATTGGAGTTTTGAACAATAATAGGCTTTCATAAGTTTGAAAGATGTGAAAATTTGGATTTCATCAAAAGTAAAGACCTCTCTGTTTCAAAGGACATTATCAAGAAAGCAAAATGACAACCTATAGAATGGGAGAAAATATTTGCATATTATACATCTGATAAGGGTTTAAAATCCAGAATATATAAAGAAATCTTGCAACTCAACAACAAAAATACAAACCCAATTTTTAAATGGACAAAGGACTTAAATATATATTTCTTAAAAGAGAAAAATATATAAATGGTCAACAAGCACATGAAAAATGGTCAATGTCATCAGTCATTAGAGAAATGCAAATCAAAACCACAATGAGATACCACTTCATACCCACTAAGATGGTTATAAAAAAACAGCAACAAAAAAAGATAGAAAATAACAAGTGTTGGAGAGGATATGGAGGTATTGGAACACTTGTACCTTACTGGTGGGAATGTAAAACAATTCAGCTGCTGTGGAAAATAATTTGGTGATTTCTCATAAAGTTAAACAAAGAATTACCATAAGATCCATCAATTCCACTCCTAGGTATATACCCAAAAGAATTGAAAACAGATGCTCAAATAAATACATGTACATGCACATTCATAGCAGCATATTCACAGTAACCAAAAGGTGGAAACAGCCCCAAATATCTGTCATCTGACCATTGGATAAACACATTGTGGTATATACATGCAATAGTATATTATTTAATCGTAAAAAATGAAATATCGGTACATGCTAAAATGAGTTTGAATCTAGACAACATGCTAAGTAAAAGAAGCCAGACACAAAAGATCATATATTGTATGATTCCATTAATACGAAATACCCAGAACAGGCAAATCCATAGAGGCAAAAAGGAGATTGGTGGTTGCCAGGGTCTGGGAGGACAGGGGGCTGGGGGCAGCTGTGTAAGGGTATGGGGTTTCCTTTGGGAGTGATGAAAATGTGTTAGAGCTCAATGAAAGTGGTAGTTGCATAACACTCTGAATGTTCTAAATGTCACTCAATGGTTAATTTTTAAGTATAGTTAAGTCAGAGTATAACTTAATTATATTTAATGAGTATATTTTAAGTTGAGTTTGTTACGTATATCTCATTTTTTCAAAAAGTGTGGGAAAAAATTATTTCCATATGGATATCAGTATCCCAACCCTTCCTAGTCTCCCCTATTTTGTATTCCCATAGCATATGTGTCCTCTATCACAGCTATTCCAGGTGCTCTATCTCGTTTCATATACACATCTACTACAAGAATCAGTAAACAGGGGCACACAGGCTAAATTTGTCCCACTGTCTGCTTTTGTGTGGCCTACAAGCTAAGAATTTTTTAAAAATATTTTTAAATGGTTGAAATAAATTAAAACAGGAATAATATTTTGTACACATTATGAAATTTTATATTATGAAAATCCTATGAAATTCAGATAGCAGTGTCCATTCATAAAGTTTTATCGGGATACGGTCACTCATCCATTCATGTCTTGTCTGTGGCTTTCATTCTAGAGCAGCAGAGCTGAGTAGTTGCAACAGAGATTGCAAAGCCTGTAGAGCCAAAAACATTTACCATCTGTCCCTTGACAGAAAATGTTGAACCTTGATCTACTACATTATATATAAGCTTCTAGGAGGAAGGAATCTCTCAAGTGGCCAGCCTGATAATTTGTATGTTCTAGAGGTTTGACAAATATCTCTTGCTTTAACACCACCGTAAATTTTTTAGTATTCAAATGCGTGCCACAGGCTTTCTGTTTCAATATGCTAATAAAATTGAAAGCACTAATTTCTTTGCATTTCTACAAAGTTTGACACTTACCTAGTTTGATATTTAGCATATGAATTCTACAAAGGTTTTCTTAACATAAAGTCCGTGCTGCAATAAGAATTTATCATACCCAAAAGAGAAGTAATTTTTCAGTCTTTTAAAAAAATATAAAATAGATATTCATGTGGAAATCTTGAAAATTACACTAATGTACCATTCAAGCTTTAAATGTCAGTACAGAAAACTATGTTAGTTTTCTAACTCAAAAATAAAGATTAAAAAGTTCTGATCCTTGGCATTGCCTCTCTTGAGGACAAATTCAGAACTGGTGTAATATTAGTCTTTAAAAACTTCTATTATTAGTATTTAATGTATTGGGCCACATAGAATTCTATAATTGGTTTTACAGAAATAAGACACCACATACATTTAGGAGAATATGGGTAAATATGTAAACGGTAAACATTCCTGGATCAGATTTGGGGGAAAAAAGAATGAAAGAGAAAACATAGACATTAGATTTTTATCATTGTTGTATGTGACAAATGAGCCAGAATCTTTGTAAGACAAAATGGTACTAAGCAGAAATCACTTAAGTTTCTCAAACATTTTTCTTGCAAAATTTCTTCTTTCTCTGATTTTTAATATCTTTTATTCATTATATCCCTCTGTTTTGCTGAGAAGATTGTGTGGGGTGCACGGGACTGTCGGTATAATCAATCAAGCAGTCAATTCAGTAACACTGGTGTCATATACAGAGTAGCCTAGTGGGAGGCCAGAGATCTCAACATGAAGCCAAGTGATTTGGGGCCTGTTCTTTCATCCTTCATCAGCCATAATGAAGGTGACTCCATGGTTTCTGAGGGTCTTCCATTTTAACATTCTAGGAGGCCAAATAATAAGTTGAATTTCCTTTTGACGTTTGTTATGGACCAGTTATTCAGCACATTAGGTGAATCACATTTTTAGGTGATAATACATAGATTTAGGCCTTTGTATTTCATCTTTCTCAAATACTCCACATGCATTTACTGGTATAGTAGCCCTATATTTAATAGGGCAAAATGAAAAAGTTTTTAAAAGATAAAAAAGCTATATAAATCTAAGTTATTATTGTGAAATAAAATCACACAATGTATGGCTAGGAGGCTCTAGAGTTCACCTATATGTATTTTTTCATTTCATAGATGAGAAAATTGTATGAGATCCAGAGAGGCAAAGTGCTCGAGAGCTGAGCTTTTCCATCACTCCATGTGGCCTCATTTACAGTTAGGAACTGAATTTCAAATCCTGGCTGTTCCTGCAATATTTGGCTATACTGACTTCCTCAATTACAATTTTTTTCAGGCAACATTCTGTTTTCTCACACTCTTAGTTTTTTATTCCCATGGCTTGATTTCAACCTAGTCTCTGTGTCTGCAAAACATTGCATTCTCTGGTTGGGTTTATCGAACAATATCTGAGTAGTGTATTTGTATTTCATCCAAGCATAAGAAGTCTATAGCTCATTAGAATTCAGGGCTAACAACTTGATGAAGATAAAGAAACAAAGATGAAATAAAGGGAAAATTTTTGCCTTATCTGGACTATTTCAATGTCAGATTCTTCTTCAAAACTATGGTTTTATAAAGGGGCATAAATTAATATGTCAAATTATATCTTGTTAACTAAAAAATCAGCAATAGTAGTAAGATACTTCTGGCAGGAGTCCATCTACTCAGTCATTCAACAAACATGTATGGAGTCCTTTAAATAGTAAGGTGTTGTAGGAGACACTGACTAAAAGGAACAGATTAATGAGTTCCTAGGAAGGAATTCAAGAAATAATAATAATGACTTCTACTTATTGAGTCCTTACTATGTGTCTTTCCCTGTGCTAAGTGTCTTACATGAATTATCTCTTTTGATCTTTACAACAATATGTTATATCCTATAATATTATATTGATGTCAAGTTTAAATGAGATCCTAGATAAAGCTTCTTGGACAATGCCTAGAGCATATTAGATTTTCACAGTACATTAATTTCCTCTCTGTCCTCATCTTATTTCACAGGAGACATTACCATTTTTCCTTCTAAAAAATATATCCAGGTAATGGTGGTTTTCAGAACTGAATGATGTAACCAAAAGAACCTGCTGATTTAACATAAGAAATGCGCCCCCAACCCCACCCCCAGTTCCAAGATGCATCTCTGAGGGGTGGAAGAAGCTCAACTGATGGTAGAAATGGAACAAGTCCTCATCTGAAGGAGCTGGGGGCTGATGCCTATTACAGATGCTTGGAGATGGGAGGGAAGTGTAGAGACTATACCACAAAGGGTTGAGACAAGAGTCCTAGAGGCTCTGCTTAGTCATATAAAGGCTCATGCAGTTGGGGGAGGCCCAGATCCAAAGAACACACTAAAGGAAGCGTGGGCAGAGGCACAAATGACAGACTGGAGACTGTCTCATGGTGCCCAGCCTAGAGCCTTTAGAGCATAGCTTCCAGAACCACAACAGACCAACACTTTCCACAAAGATGGGGAGGAAGTTGCTAGAACAAACACTATCCTGAAATTTGCCCCAAATCTGAACCTAATCAAACTCCAATGTTTTCCTGAGGTTGGAAAAAGCCTGGCATAGCATTTTTAAAACAGTATCTATTTGCCTTTTGTCTCCCATTTGCAGCCAGAAGTGGAAGTTCTAAAAACCCATTAAAAACTTTGCGTTTTATTTTGTATTTATTTCTTTACTGTGTGTATGCCTAGCCAAAACCAGAGAATGCTGGAAGAGCATAAGCTTGTTCTCCTGAGATATCCAGATCAAAGTTGTTTGGAACTGCCTTGGCTAAGCCACTGAATTTTTCCATTCTTATCCAAACCAGTGCTTCAATCCCTTGCAATTTGCTTACACGCATCCACCTTCTCAAGTGTTCTGAGGCATTTCTCTCAGCACACACATTGGCCTTCGAAGGGTAACAAGCAATTGTGTGTTGGCAAAAGCTATATTTCAAGTTTGTACCCCCCTACCTTCATCCAACAAAGAGAACAAGAAGTAGGAATTTTGTCCATTCTCTAGTATTCCATACAGAGGGAAAATATAGGAAAATGTAGGAAAGGCTACATCAAAACCCCCTTGCATAAAGACTTACTATTTTGTAGTGTATGTTACACTGCTAAATTCTCCTCCCCCTTAAGTATAGAAATCACTTTGGCCAAATAAAATTTGCAGGCAGCTTATGTCATCCACCTAGCAGTTTTACTCAGAAACTGATCTTGTTCCTTTCTTAAGGACTTGGAGAGATATCTCTTGGGGGAGGGGGATTACCCAAATTTGCCCTATCAGAAAAGTTGCATTTTTGCTGGATAACCAAGAATTTGTATTTATTGCTGGATAGACCACCCTTATTCTAAGTGACTTTGATCCATAGATACATTACCTTTTAGGAAATTATTAAGAATGTAATGTGTTGCATGCCACAGTCTTAATCTTGTCTTCATAAAAAAAACTTCAGTTTATCTGTAGTAGATTTTTGCCTTGCTGTTCTTTTCCTGATTTTCTTTTTCTCATGGGATACAACAGCAAACTAGAGTCTGTCTTACCAAAAAGTCAACCAGCAGAGAACTCTTTCACCTTTTCAGCAGGGTGAAGGAAATTTACGATGCTACCCTACCTAAAGATGCTGAGGAAATGCCCTAGTAATGCCCGTCCTTGCCTGTGACCTCTCTGAGCCTCAGCTCCTCTTTGTGTGCTAGAGTATTTCTTCAAGGACTTTATACAGCCTTGGCGCTTCCAGGCTGTGTATTTGAAGCCCTATTTATTAGCACAATATTTTTTTTAATGCCAAACGTAAAGCGTATTTATTATCGGACAGATGGACTTCTAAGGTCAGCATCCCTGTCTCAATTTCTGATGTTTCCAAAATATACAAGTGATTCTTTAGGTTTATAAACTTCCTCCTGCTTCTTCCTTTCATGTAATTTGCCTTTGTTCAGTTATTTTGCGCCACCCCTGGAGTGTTTTCAAATATATTTCAAACCCCCAAGCAACCCCATTTCAGCTGATTGACTTCAGAGCGCTCTAATGCTGGCCAGGCATTTTGCTGCAACCCCATTTAGACTCAGCAGGAAAAGCAGATTTAAAAGGCAGATTACGTTTTTAGCTTTTTAAAAACTGCTTTATTAGAGAGGCTAAAAGCCACAGTAGTGGTAAGCTGGATTCTTTTGAAATACAAGCAACTTCAAGACATCTAGGGAACAGTTCCTGGCCTGTGGAGCTCCTCCCTTTGGGTTTCAATGATGGCAGGGACCAGCTGGCTCCAGGCATTCTTCTTAAGGGTCCTTGTGACTCCAATAACAGAATCCATAAAAACACCAAAGTGGTTTCATTTAAGGGTCAGAGAGCTTTGTATGGCAGCTCACCGAGGTTCCCACCCCTGTACTTCTGACAAGCCATTTTGTGTGAAAGAGTTGGTTACATACTGGCCTCCATGAATTACAGGGGTTAGTAAAGAATCACAATGTAGATGTGAAAAGCCACCTAGGAAAGACAGGAGAATACCTGTAGGCCTGAGTTCTATGGCAGGCAGCCAGGACTCCACACGGACAGACAAGTGATGGATGATAGATACATAGGTAGGCAGATAAATAGGCAGCTAGATAGATAATAGTTATATGATAGATAGACCGATGGTAGATGATAGATAGATAGATAGATGATAGATAATAGATTGATTGATAGATAAATAGATTATATAGAGATGATAGATGATGGAGAGATAGATAAATGGAGGCCACAGTCGTGGCTTTTGCTTCACATGTTATCTTCAAACATGTGCTGCAGGTTACTAGTGCTTCCCTTTCATGTATTTCAGGTTCTATGAAACTATACCAGAAGCTGTCTGTGGCTGAGGGTTCATGAAAAGAAGGTGGATGCAATAAGATTTCTAGAGAGTCAATGAGATTCCTTATGGAAGGTTTTGTTTAGAGTTTTTGAGATGAAATGAACACTACTGGGTTTTGAAAATGTTTATAGTGAAAGTTCACTAAGAAGCAGGCTGGAAATTATGTCAAGGCAAGATACAGGCTTAAACCAAAGTTCTAACTCACGTGAGAGGGCAAATATATGGCATCTGTACTGCCGCCCCCTCCCTCGGTAGCCAACTATTAGCAACGAATCACAGCTCTTAGGCCAAACCCAGACACAGCCTTAGCAATCCTTCTTGGCTGGCTGTTGCAATCCTGGATTAGACAGGGGATATTCCTAAAGGTGTATATATCAGTTTAGAACTCAACACATATTCCCATGAATGGGAAAAAAGGGTGGCAGACTTGAGGGGACTTGGCAGGATGGGGACTAACAGAATGGCAAGTGCATACCCCATCAGAACAGGGCAACAGATTCTCAGTATCAGATGTTCCCCCACCGGCATCTGGGACCCGTATCACCAGATTTTTCAAGAATAAATAGAATCTAATTTTGACTTGGAATCTCTCAATATATTTTAAGTGTTGGATCCAAAAAGAGGGAGGAAATGTTAACACTGTGCAGGTCAAGCCAAATACATCTGTAGGAAAAAATAAAGTAAAAATATACCTGCGGTCATATGTAGCCTCTAGGCTTAAAAAAACTGAAGGAAGATTTCAATTTGCTCTTATCTTGCCTCAACTGTCTTGCTATCATTACAGCTTAAAAACAGAAGAAGACCATCTCACCAGGGCTTGCAGAGGGCATATGACAAATTGCAGAAGATTATAGCCAATGTTTTGTGGTTGCTGATCTCCTCTGGGTTACACACTAGCAGAGTCCCTAAAAATATAGGCAAACTTCAAAGATAAAAGTTTCTGAGGCTACCGAGGGGACCTTTCAACCAGTTTGCTTTTGTCCAGGTCCTCCCGAGCCTAGCCTCTTCTGGTCAGTCACAAAGCAGTTGTCTCAAAGCTCCAATTCTGACATTGCCAGAGGCTAATGACAAAGTCAGAGACTGTTTGCTGGTTGCTTATTTCTGTATTCCAACCCTCTTGGTCTCCCTTTGGGCTGTTTACATACAATTTCCTTCTGGGTGGAACTTTGTTTTCCTTTCCTTCTTTTGAGGCTGTTGTTTTTTCTTAAAATAGGAGGTCATCTCAGGCAGAAATGTGTTTTTGTCTCCTTGTTTCCTCTATGGCTGGGACTGGGGCCTTTTGGAAAGAAGGAAATTTCCACTTTGTTTACAGGAGGGATTGGTTTTCCTTGGATATCCCATTAATTTTCTGGGTAGGGAGTTCGGAGTTCCTAGTTTATCTAAGGAGAGCAGGAAAGTCATTTTAGAGGCATTTCTTTGATTTTTTAAAAAATGTTGTACACTCGACTTTTCTTATTCTTTTTCTCTAATCAGTGCATGTTTTTCCAATGAATCTAAACGTCCCATATGTCTGTCCCTGCATTTCACCTCTCTACGTTGTCTTCCCAAGATCTTTCAGCTGTAGTTGTCAATCTGGATAATTTGACCAACATTCTGGACCAATTCCAGCATGACTCATAGTTTTATACTTTGGGTTGGAAAAGTAATTTTTCCCTTCCCTTTAAAATGCAGGCATGGCCCATTACTGTTACTGGAAAAGACAGAACTGATAATGCATACTTTTCGCCACCCCATCCTCTTCCGTTCACAGGCTTCATCTGTCAAGCAGTCAATCCAAAACCCACATCAGACAATGTCAATATCCACCCAGGTGGGAGTGGACCATCCTAGGCACCATTGATAGTTTACCCTGGACCTCTGGAAGAATACATTCTAAGATAGAACATTAACAAACAAACAAAAAAAGTTTCCAAGCATTCCAAAGCAAACAGAATAAAATCCCTCTAGGCAAGTCTTGTGATGACTTTGATGGGTTTGATACAAAAGAAATATTAATTTTAAAACAATTTATTCAAGGCCACTCCCAATATTTATTTAAGGGACCATGTTCACCAACACATAATACTCAAAAATTCAATTAAATGGATTCAAGCAATCAGATCTCAATTTTGATTGCTTGTATTATTCCATAAAGGCTTTCATTCTCTAATGCTCATTGTTCATTCTAATCCTAAGAACAAAGGTAAATAGTGAAAAAGAAGGTAAGTGATGAGTATTGAGATCAGGAAATACCATGTTGAAAGCAGTTTAGGATGGTGGTCAGGACCGTGGGTTTGGAGCCGAGCAGATGTAGGGTGAGTTCTCAGGAACACTGGTGCTGGCCGAGTGACCTCAGGCAAGTCACTCACTGGCTATTCTTCAATTTTCTCATCTGTAAAATAAGGGTGATAACAGTACCTACTCCACAGAGCTGTTATGGATCAGTATGCTAAGGACATAGTAGGTGCTCATCAACACAGTCATAGCAATTATTCTGACCCTCGTGGGGCACTTACGATGCAGCAGGCACTGCCTTTACTTGAATGACTCTGTGAAGTAGTAGTAGTAGTAGTATCCACATTTTACAACGGAGGAAATTAGGGACTCAGAGAAGTTAAGTAACTTATCCAGAGCCACAGAGCTACTAGGCAACCCCAGCCAGGATCCCAACCCAGATGAACGGGCATGAGCCTGAGCCCCACCCTGCTTTTTATATAGCTTTGATTATTGACATCTTTTAATGTGTAATCAGTCTTCTTTATTCCAGGTAATGGAATAAAGATGGACTAGAAAAATAAAAAATCATCTTTAGCTCAACCTCTTATGTTGCCTATGACTGCATACACAGTGTCGCAGCACACTGAGGAGAGATGCTCAAAATGGCAAAATAATCACACACACACACACACACACACACACACACACACACACACACACCCCTGTTTACCCTCTCTGACTCGTGAATCAGAGGAGAAACTGAAATATTCCAAAAATATTTTTTGTGGTATAAAAAGAGAAAGGGGTTTCTGATACATTATTGCTTTTTAGTTAACTAAGAATTAGTTTCTTAAAACCTCTTGTTCCGTTTAGCCTTCTGGTTAACTGAGATTTTTCTATGTAATAAAATAAATACACATGGTTGGAATTAGAGTCAAATACCTCCAATTCCAAAAGGTACAAATTGCTTTAACTTATCTAGTTCTAAAGAAGCAAAGGTTTTAAAGTGAATTATTGGTGAAAGTCCAAGTAATATTTTCATTGTTCTGAGAAATGAAATTTGAAGAATTGAAAATAGGACATCATGACATCAGAAATAGAAATCCAAAACAGGACCAGAAATTTGTCACAGTAATATATTCTAATAATCAATGTTTGCATATTTATAATAATATGCTGTCCTGAAATATATCTTACATTTTATTTTATATTTTACTTTACCATGCATGACCTCATTTGATTGGCCCAGGAGAAATATTTAATATTAGGTGAGGTAGGCAATAGAAATAGTATCAGTTCACTTTATGTAGATGGAAACTGAAGCTCAGAGATCCAAAGGCTTGACCCAGGTCACACAGCTGGTTACTTGCAGAGTCAGGATCGATCGTTTCCTGCTATTTCTACTAAATCGCAATTACCACTGGCACTTTTGCTGAGCTTAGTTTGACAATGTACTTAGACCAAGATGGCTGTTCCCCAAAGTTTGGGAACCAGGAATGATTTCTGTGGGAAAAGCCTGGAAAAAGAGGTGGTAATGAATATGGGTCTGCCTCTCTCAAACCACCTCGGAAGGCTAGAGGAAAAGAGGTCATTGGCAAAAGAAGAAGTTATAAAGGGCAAATGTCCCAATTTTCTCACATCTGGCTATGCTCATCCCACATATTTTGGGATTAAAACTACCAGTTTATTTTGTGTTAAAACTGCTGGCTCTTCAAACACACTGCAGGAATTTAATCCTAACTCTGTTCTTCACTAACCTCTTTTTGCCTCATTTCCTCTTTGGTGGAATGGGATTTATAATAGTACTGATTTTGTAGGGTGGATGGGAGAAATCAACAGGAGAACCCGTGAAAAAAGGTTTAGCATTGTAACTCACTCATGTTAAGTACTTAATGAATAGCAACTTGTATCGTCATGATTGTTTCATGCGGAGATGTAAGGGGCAGAGCCAGGATTTAAACCCAGCCAACCAAACTCCAGACACCAATTTCTTAACCACAATCCCGTACTGCCTTTGTACTTGCTTTGAGCGTCCATCTGGAAAGCACTTTCCCTAAATACCCATCAGCATGGCTCCCTTGCTCTCTATTCAGGCCCCCACTCAAATGTCACTTCCTTTGAATGACCTTTCCTGGCTGCCTGATCTACTGTGACACAGAGAGTCACAGTACTTCTTGTGACTCTCTAGGCCTTTCATCTGATTCTTTTTTGTTTTTTTCAAAGCACTCATAGCAACCTGACACAATATTGAATATTTCTTGGATTACTCATGGGTTCTTTCTTCACCATTAGAAAGCAAGCTCCTTGAAGGTAGGAGCTTGGTATGGCTCACATCCATAACCTTATTGCCTAGAATGCATTCAGTTGTTTCTGCGTAAGTGTATAAATTAATGAGGAAAATACACGGTGCAGCAGCAGCTAACATACTGAACCACTATAACAGAGGAACCAAAATATAAATAAGCTCTAGTTTTTACTCCTAAAAGACCTACTTGTAGCTAGGAAGGGGCTCTGGAAAAGTAGATAGAAACACACCTAACCACTATGATAGAATATGCCAAGGTTGAATGAGGGGTGCCAAACCCCCAGGCTCTCACACCCTGAGTCTTATTTTCTTGCTAAAGTGCTGATTTCTCCACCAAATAAGTCTGGCAGTCGAACCCTCCCTAATGAAATGTTCTAGAAGCAAATCTCATAAAATCAAATGATATAATTTCAGAAAACCATTTCAAGAGAGTTTAAATGCTCAACCCCACTATCTTTATGTAATCAAACATATCAGTCTCCTGGAGGTGACATTCCCCAGAGAATTGCAAAGAAAGTACATCGAGTTCTACTCAAAGCACAGTTCTTCTTGGTATAATCTACTCCCAAGAGTAAACTGGGGAAGTAGATACTTTACAATTGCTAAAGATCATGGGAGAGTGAAAAGCAAAATAGGCACTCAGCCTCATTCAGCACAAACTACTGGACTGGGTCTCCCGCATGTGAGTCATTAATCAATCCCATTAAGTTATAATTCTTTGGCAAGCTAAGAAAACATAACCCAAACAGTAGCGAACATTTCCTCCCCTTGCCACTTACCCCTAAATATGAAGAGCAGCCTTCTAAAAATTTCAGTCTTCCTGAGATTAGCAGGTCTGCAAAATGTCCATTGAATCTGTCCAGATAGAAAATGTGCCAAATTTGATGAAGTGAGAGAACACGGCTTGATTCTGACCACTCACACTCAAAACTATTTCCATAGCCTAGATAAAGCAATGCAGAGCTATACGGGATGACATGACTAAAATAAAACAAATCATTTGCAACGTGATTTCCCACTGAGTGGTGTTCTAAGCCGTCCCATAGTGGATAGCTGTGAGCTAACACAGAACAGACCCTAGCCTCTTGAATAACAAATCCTTTTATATGACAAATGACATTGTGTGTGTGTTGATGAATGGTGACCACAGGAAAATGGCATGATATAATGAAAACATCAACAGTTACAGCTGAGGAAGACTACACTGAACTTCATCAGAGAAGCCTATCTTGATTGAATGTGATGGACCAAAGGTTTAAAGAGCCACTGGGGCAGTCAAATCCACACTTAGAAACAAGAGCATAGCAAATGCTCAGGGTGGCTTATTTTAAGGGCATTACAATGAAACATAATTGATCAAGTGTCTGGCACATGTAATGTTATGGATTAGGGGTTAAAGAGGTAAAGATGCATAAGACACATTCCTGCTGTTGAGGAGGAAGAAAGTACTAACTTAAATGTGACCTTACTTAATTTAGTCCTTGTAAGAATCTAATCAGGTAGGCAGAGCAAATTATATAAAACCCCACTTTACAGGTATAAGGGTGCTAAGTCTCCAAGCAGTAAACGATATGATCAAGTTTTAACATGAGGGAGATCTGGAACTTGGACTTCACCCAAATCGTGGGCTCTTGCTACTGTATCACCCTGCATCTGGCTCCATCTTCAGATAACTGGAAAAAAAATGAAGCCTTCCTTCAAACCTAATGCTGAGGTAAATTAGAGTCTGACAGCTCTAAACTTTTAATCACTTCAGCATATTATTGCAACATTATTCAACTTTCTTTCATAAAATCATGGTATGCCCACTTGACCAAAATAGCCAGATGATCTAAAAGCAGAAGTCTGCTTCCACCCAAAGTACAGTTCAGGGTGGCAGGCTTGATCTGGGGTTCCTGGGTCCTGAAATTCTGCTTTTGCTCTGGGTTGGATCCTAAACAGTATAAGTGGCCCAGAATTAGTACATTTACTCTTTCTGGTTTACAGTTGGGGCTGGCTTTCTCCTCCTTTACCTGGCTTCATTTCAGTGAGTTTTTATTGCACTTTTGGTTCAAATGCTATTTCTAGACATTTTTGATCATCTGAAGTTGCTGTGCCTTCATCAGTGTGATAGTGCTGGCACTTTCATCTCTACCTCTACTTCTAATCAAACAATGTTTTCTACCCTATATTATCATTATTTATGTATATTTTTATGTCACCTCTGGACTTAAAAGCCCTTGAAGACAGTTTGATTATAGAATCAAATATTATCTGTTAAGAGATAACCCGTGCAAAGTCTTCAATTTGATAAGTATTCAGTTTGTTGAAAACTTAATCAGGTTTCCACTCACTGCTGTATCTTCTTCAAAGGACTTCTGCTTGACTTCAGTCTTGTCTATAGAAGTTCCCTTTTCACCAGTTGCATTTTTCTTATTCTCCAGCTCCACAATATTCATTTGTTTAAGCATTTCTTGAGCCCATTTTGGGGGAAAGTTTGTAAAATTTTCGGTTTTCTGAACAATGTGTGCTGCTGATCCCGTCAAACCAGGGTCATCATGGAGGAAGAACAAGCGCCACTCAGTAGTTGAAGGAGCGATACTTTTCTTTTCTCCAGAGCCTGAAACACCCCAAACAAAGCTCTTAGATTTGCCTAAGTTCTGAATCTTTGGATGTGGCAAATTAGGAACTTCTGGCGAAGCATGCCTTAAGGAGAGAGATGGGAATTGGGAGAGACGGCTGATCACAACTCGATCTCCTCATTTATCATTGTGAAAAATGGAAGTCCAAAATGGTGGTGCAATTTGCCTAAACTCACCCACCTCCTTAGCGAAGGGCCCAGGACTAAAAACCAGGTCCTCTGAGGTTTGTTTGTTTGTTTTTCTCCACCAATTCTAGCTCTCTCACTTAAGGAAAATCAGTCCTGGTGATATTTTAGTTCCTGCTTTTATTGAATTCGTTTGGTCCCATGAATCCTCCTCCTATTCTCTTGCCTATGCAGAGTGCCTGACCGCTCTAAGCTGAGAGCTCAGTCCCCGTGGCTCCTAGAGGCCACCATCAGGAGAGAAAGCATTTATCTCAGCACCGGACAGTACCATTTTCCCAACTTAGACCAGGGTTCCTTGTTTTAAATCTGTCAGCCTAGAGTCCTTCAGTGATTGGCAGAGCTAAGAGGGCAGGCCCAGACTTACATCAGTCAGGTAGAGGCCAATGTGCAACCCATGGGGCAGTGATATTACATTCCAGCATACTTTGATTTAAGAATCAAATAGTAGTGATGGAGTCCGTGTATTGTATTAACACCTGGGCAACTTCATTTCCCTAGTACTGTTGTCTATTTTTTATTATTTTGCCTTTCTGATAGTTATTCTCATATTTGTTTGAGATGTGATTATTTTGTGGGGTAGCATCTGAATTTAACAGAAAAAATTTTTATTTATGAAAGAATAATTGATCAAATTCAATATATTAAAGAAAGCTCTAACGGAAAGAGTCCTAGATCAGAGGTCAGAAGATAGGAAGCATCTTACCAGCTCTGTGACCTGTGCCAATAACTGAACTTCTCTGAACCTCAGTGTGCCCATTTGTACACTAGGGATAATAATCCCACAACATGGAGTCAAGTGAGATGTCATTACATGGGCCTGGTGTGAGGCCTTGTGTGGTACATAGGTTCTCCCTACATGTGGACTAAATCTGAAACCAAAGGATTTTCAGGAACATAAGAGAAACTTTGTTTATCAGAGTTTCTTTCACCCTTGCTCTGGTTTCTCTTTTCTTATACCATCAGCACTTCCCATAGCGTGTTTCAGAAACGCCAAATAATTGCAATGGAAAGATGTCATTGTACATATTACCAAACTAGCTATTACATATGTACCTCTTAAGAGCTTAGTAAAGTATTTATTCAAGAGAAGTAGATTAAATAGTTGTTCAATTCAGGCAACTTTTCACTTAGGAGGGCAGCAGTGGAACCCTGGACATCATCCAGAGAAAAATGTTAAACTGCATGAATACAAAGTCTTTCAGAGTGTACTAGAAAATAAAAAATCTGCACTAAATTGAACATTAAAAAGGTCCTGGATTTTTCTTTTTTGTGGAGGCAGAAATGACTGAACAACTATTTTTTAAACTGAAAAAAAGCATTAATATTTTAAAATGTTATTTCAACATAGTTTTAAAATTGACAAGTCATCAGCAAGCACATGACCACAGTCCACATATTTTTTATTACCTTCCACTGTACATAGAGCTCAGATAATGTGCAGTTGTATTTTGAATTCTGCTCTCTTTTGTGTTGTATTATAAACATTTTCCACTTGTTTACATGGCTGCATACTGTAGTTCATCATGCTTCTAAGTCTAAACTTAATTAACTCTTCTCCTAATCCTAAATTTATTACTTAAAAGTTCAATTAAATTCAATGGTTAAGAGGGTTTTCAAGAGCTCCTATAGTTTCACATCAGAATGCCCTTGTATTCCCGGTCCCAAAGGCCACTTCCGTTACACAGGTGTGACAAGGACATGTAAAACAGAGGTGTAGGAGATAAGCAAGCCCTTAACCCCTGCTATGGGGAGAGGGAATGGTGAGGAGCAGGGGAGGCACAAAAAGCCTCTCAATTTGTTTTAATGTTTGTCTTTAATTATTGGACTGAATAATTACTTGGTTGCCTTATGTGGAGTATTTTCACCAGCCACTTTTGCTAATAATTCTGTATTCCCTTTGGCCAGGTAGAAATAGCCTAAAAATAGGTGCAGGAAAGAATCATGGACGTATTTTAATGTGTATATATCTGCATGGGTTTATAGCCTGTCTTGCTATAAAAGGGATTTAAGGCAGCTTACTTGGAGAATTTTCTGGCGCACTTGGGCTTTAACAATGCAGTTCTTTTTCCTTTTTTTCCTTATTCCTAGAACATTTCTATGGTTATAGAATTTGATGTCTGTTTCTTAGAATCTTACCTCATATATACTATTTTAACTCCTTTGTATTTTATTCTCTGTAGAAATCAGTTTGACATGAACAGTTTTGTGTCAGCATTCAGGGGTTATTACCAATGGCCTCACATTTGTCTTTGTTATATCTCTTGTGTAATTACAACTTGGATGGAGTATTATTTGTTCAACCTTCTGAGGTCACAGAGCAGTCTTTCTGGTTTATGTCTACGCTAATCAGCTAAGAAGCAATGGGTTAAGTTCTGAAAAAGCTGAATGATGAAGATTTCTGAATGCAGAGCTTCACAGTAATAGACAACTAGCTGGGCTGTGGAATCGCAGCTCTGTAGGGCTGTGACTGTCCCATTGTTTGCTGAATATAAAATCATTCCATCAAGTTTATTTAATAACTGCATGATCTTTTATTTGTGGGGTTTCTTTTTTTGTTGTTGTCTGTTTTAGTATTTGCTAGGTGTCAAACTTCTGTACTTTGTGAAGTGGCAGGGAGGCATTTTTTAGAAATGGGAGGAAAGGGAAGGATCAGATCTCTAGCAAATGTAAATCTTTGCACTTATATGGAACTTTAGAATTGAAGGAATGTTTTCCACATGTGGCCCTCACAATGACCCAGTGAGACAGATGGGACAGGAATGATTATCCTCATTTTATAGGAATGAAACCAAAACTCATATTTTGTGATTTACTCAAATCTATCAGAACTAGAAAATGGAAGACTCTGGGCTCAAAACCAGGTAGTCCTGTCCCTCTCTCAACCTGCTCTCCACCATTCATTGCTGTAATTAAGACATTGACTAAGTAATTTCCCCCTTGGAGGGTTTTCTGTAATTCCTAGCTGCAGATTAGCCCTATAGCAGACCCAGGCAAGTAGAGATCAGTGGGCTGGTGTAGTTACTCCTTCCTATGATGCTCCTCTGCTCTCCATGGAATGGCCCCAACAGGTAGATCTCTCCCCGACTGAACAGCTTATTTTATTTGTTGAGATGGCACTCAAGAGAGAGGGAGACTTCTCAAAGCAGCTAACAGACTGTGGCGACCTAAACCACATCTTAAGGGACAAGAATCGTTGCCCCCCCTGGCTGTGGTAAATCTTCAACAAACCCAGGTGGCTTTTCTCCCAGGTCCCCATGTTTCCTCTCTATACTCAGCCAAAGTCCACATTCCTTGCCCTGTCACCACACACAGTTTGATCCCAGTACAGAGTGGCAGCTTTCTCCATCCCTTTGAGGTCACAGCCAGTGCCGCTCTGCGGACTCCCTGGCAGTGGGCATTTGGGGACGTTCGGGCATCAGACATTTGCCTAAGCTGCTACGGCAGCCCCTGCACCTCGCTTTACAAGGGCCTTTGTGTTCTCCCCGTCCTGCTCAGCCCCGGCCTCCCACCAAGTGTGCTATTTGGGGCCTTCAACTGAAACAGGACGGTGCTGAGTGCTAGAGGTCACTTGACCACCATTACCACCTCCTTTGCCCCTCAGCTGCTTAATTCAGCCAAAGGTGTCAGGACCCCACCCTAGAGAGGTTTGGGATTGTTGTGAAAAATGTGAATACCACTAAGTTTTTTTCCTCCCTATGCTGCTTTGAAAAGACGTGAGGGGTGGGCCCAGTGCAGAGATAATTTTACGTCTAGTTTGGGAAAAAAGTCCTTGCCCAAATATCTGAGAACATTTTTGTTGTAAAAATCTGAGGTGAACCACTGTAAGGAAGACTGACGGCCCCATGGGCAGGTCAGAGAACAACAGCGCCGTCTACTGGAAAGAGTACTGAGTTTATTAGCGACAGAGTGTGCAATGGCCCTGAGGAAAATAAGCTGATGCTGTGGACGGGTGTATGGAAAGAAGAGCCCTAAAAGGGAACCCAGCCATTTGCACACTCAGCAGATCCCGGAAGAGGCAACGGCTAGTGGGGACTGTTCCCAGAACAAACTCCAGGTCTTAAAAAAAATTTTTTTTAATTAAACAAAGTTATACCCTATACAACCACCCCACCCCAACCCATCCACTATCATTTTTGTGAGGCAGCCTCCACCATCAACACTTTTTAAACACCCTGTCACCCTGACACCCACACATTCATTCCTTTATTCATTCATTCAGCACCAGATCCTGAGCCAGGCAGTAGGGACACGTAAGACCTAGCATCATTAAGCCGTTCTGTGGGCATTCAGGACTGGCCTGGCAGGACCCTCTGTTCCTTCACTTTCCCTATCAACTTCCCCTCAGTTCTTGTGCTTTCCTTCCGTTCCCCTCTGAGCACTGTTCTAAGTGGGATATGGAGGTAACCATATAACTTAACCAGGCTGCTATATGGGCCAGGTAATATGTTTCTTCTCCCATGTAAATTCAAACTCTTGGATCCTGCATAAGGCTATTCAGGAATAATCCTAATATTAAAATCTTCAGGCAGTTTGACAGATACATGGATGATAAAGAAGCTGGGGTGTTAGATATATATCCTTCAACCAATCATTATAATCAGTGGCTGCCTTTTTAATTCATGCAAATGGCCAGCTCTGGCCAACAGGTTAGAACACAAAGAAAACTCAAATTTCCTTAGGCAGAATTACTTGGTATGAATATGTTTTATTTATTTTCTATTATTAATGAATGTGTGTATAAAAACACATAACAAGTCTTTAAAATCAAGTAGACCACAATAGCATCACCAGGAACAGAAAATAAATAATGTTAATACTGAAGCAGAATACATCTTTATAGATGTTGGGAAAATGAAGAAAATAAATATCTGAACCATAGCTACTCATTATTAAAACAAACTTTAATACAGACTATTTGCAGGATGACAGAAGGTAATTGCCCAGGGCTTCCAAACACACAGCCAAGGTATGGTATAAGATCCAGGGACTGAAAATTTTTCTAGATTCCCTCATTCATCTCTCTCTTTTAAAAGATAAACCAATCCATACCAATTATATCAACCTTATTATTAAAATTTTTCTAGGGAAATTGATTTTGTATGTTTTTTTATTGTCCTATTGAAGTAGTTAAAATATATCCATCATCAAAAAAATTCTAACATCTAATTTAAAGCTCTAGATTAAATTTAAACATGTATTGAGGGAGTATGGGAGTGAAAGGAAGTGGAGTAGAGATGAAAAGCAACAATTAATGCCCCCTTCTTTGCTTTAGCACTTGTATTCTTGAAGCCCATGTCTAATTCCATTTATAAACATTTCGTTTCCATTATAAACAATTCCAGATTGATGGGTTGGTTCACATGAGCCATAGTGTCTTCAACTTTTCATTAAATGTGTTAATAATAACTTACAGTGGTATGGAAATTATAGTCCCAGAGCACCTCCTCAGGCTTTATCTATTGTCCTTTAGGTTTATTAAGGAGAGACTGATAGGTGATCTGAATGTATGTGGACAGCTGTTAATTAATTCTTTCACTAACTTCTCTCATTAGGAGTCACAAGTTTCAAATTAAGGCAGATGCCCTTGGTTTATATTTCTAATTTTGGAAAAGGATGTAAAATTTTGAGATAGCAGTGTCTCTAGAAATAATACTCTCCAGTCACTTACTATCTTGAACAGTGTTTATTACATTGAAGAGCAGTTTCTGTGATGGTAAGTCTCTCATTTGTCTTAGGAAAGGTTTTCCTCTTGTCCTGCAGTTCCTATGTCCCAGAATGTGGAATAAAAAGAGACCTATCATCCACACTGATTCCTGCCTGCAACTTTAACTTTCTAGAGATCAAAGTGATCTCTTGTCTATGTTGTCGCCAGCATTGTACAGTGCAAGAGATCAATCCATTGCGCAAAACTAATAGTTCTTCTTCCTTAACTGGTTCAGTAAAATCAAAGCGATGGTCTCAAATAATTTAATTTCATCCTTCAGGGGCAAGTCATACTTGAGCCTACTGTTACTTGATAGAGGGACACATGGTATCACTGCATCCCAATTGAACATTTTACTGTTGTCCATCATTTTTATCCTACTCTGTGTCTAATCATCATTTTAAAATATGAGTCATGTGAATATTTAAAAAATAAAAGAAGGGAAGGAGGGAATTATTCCCAATGAGCAAGGATAAGGGATCTGTGTTCCTCGAGTTTCAAAATAGTCACGAGCCTTCGAAGCCCACTGTTACAGCTGGGAATCCAATCGTATGGCTGTCCAACCATTTTTCTTAAATGAACCTTTCTGGTCAATTATCACTCTTTTCAGAGTATTCATTTGGTCCTTTGCCAACAAAGATCAAGCATTTTAAAGTCAACAAAAAAGCATTTCCAAGAAGCAGCACCATTCTGTTTTCCAGGAGAATCCAAGAACTTTTTGGTATTTCCATAACAGGTAGCACATTTTACTAATATAGATTGTACAACTTTTCTGATGACCAGTGTTAAAACTGAAAGTGTATGTACAGTTTGACTGAGTTTCACTTTAAGAAATATATTCAATAGAAATAACTGGACACATACCCTAAAATATACTTACAAAGATGTTCATCACATCATTTTTTTGTAAAAGAGAATATTGGGAAAACTAAACATGCCTCATGAACCGATGATACATTCATGAATTGGAATATTTTATAACCATGAAAATGATGAAATCTACCTTCTATATGGACAGTGAGATATATATATCAGTATGTGATATATATATATTATTGTATATACACATACATGTTTTCAGGATATCTATAGTTTCATAAACAAACGCAGGAGGCCTCGTTTGGCTTTGTTTTTTCAAAAAGTGTTTTATATGATGTATAAGAGAATGTGTGCATAGAAAAAGCCTTTAAAGAAATATGTGAAAATGTTAGCAGCCATTGTACCTGGTGTTACACATCAGTAGGTAACCAGCAGGTAGAGATCACAGGTGAATGTATTCTTCTACTTTATGTTACATAGGGTTTTTTGTTGAAGTAAGCATGTATATCTTTCATCATTTTTAAAGCTATGTTTACTTTGGGGGGAAAAGTAGCTCTTAACAATAGAAAATAGAAAAAAATTTTATCAGGGTTTTGTTTTCCTGAAAGGATATCACTTATGCAAGGAAAAAATTCTATGCACAAAATACTGTAAATTTTCTTTATCAGGAGTGATCAAGGAATGAGGCATTATAATGAACTAAGAGTAACTATACTACAGACGCTGTGGATACAGACCAAGAGCACATCAAAAGAGCACTCCAAAGTGGCTTTTATCCAAACTGTTAAGACCTTCTATTTGTAATGATGACCAAAACCAAAAATAAGTATCTCTGGATCCAACAGTCATCACTAACCTGTATCCCTTGGCTGCAAAGAGCCAGTTCCTGCTCTCGCTCTCACCTGCAGGCTTTCACATACAAGAACACAACCTGAGGGACACTAGCCAGTGATATTCAAGCCAGGTTTCACAAAGGTGCTGACCTGGGCTTGTCAATAGAGAAGAGACAGGCTGAGGTTCCTCTCCTCCATGGTTTTAATCCTGGAATGCTGCGTGAAGCTTCTTCTGAGAGAAATTCTAGGGCAACAACAGGGCAAGGAGTTGTGAGACATGCTTTCATTTCACAAACAAGGGGACTGATGCCTGGAGGGAGTAAGGCTCTTAACAGAACAGAGATGCCCAGACCAGAACACAGGTTTCCTGACACTCACTCTGTCACTGCTTTCACAGCACCTCTTAGGCTCCTTGCAAGAAAGAATCTCTATAGGATGGGTAGAACAAATCAGACCCAATGAAAGAGTAATGTCCTTGTTCCAGATCTGAGGTATTTGTTTTCTGGCTGAAAAGTAATTAACGGTGTTCAAATTATTAAGGTTCTTAGGGAAAGCAGAAAACCAAACTATAAAAGTCTAAAATATCTAATGCAAGACCTCTGAACAGCCATTGTGTTAAACGTCACAAGAGATTTTCAACTGAGAATTTAGTGGCTGGCAGGAGATGACTCAGTGCCATGGAATTTAATTTTAAATTGCTTTCATACAAATTCACAGGGTCCAATAGCATGAAACTTTGGAAGGTGATGGGTGGCTTTGGAGATTTGAGAGTTTTTAAAGCCATATATCAAAGTTTATCTCTGACAATTATGGGAATTTATCGTGTTCTCAACCCCAATTGTTTCTAAAATCTCTCAACCATGCTTCCCTGTGCAAAAAAATATATAAATTTGGAGTTCTTATCATCTTCACGTACCTGAGACCACAAAATATCTAACCCATGTGCCTAGAAACTGCTCAAACGTTCCTTTCTGGGGCTGTCATTAAATCCCTGTTTTGGGGGGGTTTTTTTGATAGGGACACAGACGGTGCGACCATTGGCCAAGGTGTCCCAGTGAGTCAGCAGCAAGCTGGGAAAGCAACCCAGACTTTCTGACTCCCTTGCCTGTCCTCTGACCATCAAACCACATGCTTCTGACCAGGATAAAACAAGCTTGTCTGTCTCAGCATTTGGAGGGAGCTGAGTGAAACTGCAATTTATGCATTTCCCTTTCAAATATTCATATGCCATTTATTTGATCAGCTAATGGGCAAAGGGCTTCAGATCATTTTTCACTCTAAAAAACTTACTTTATTAATTTTTCAAGGAAATGCTATCTTCATTTGGGAGAACAAGCAAGACGGCTATTCTTGCCCCATTGTATAACATTGTGTAACACTGGCAGTGTGGCCACTTGGAAAGCCCACAGAGGCTGCTTCCTTTTGCCCTGCCGATAGCCAGTTCCTTTGCCAGCTTCTCCATGTGGCCTTCCTTGTACTGGGGTCGGGCATCCCGTGGTTCCTGGCAAAGGCACGTCCCATGGACAAGCCAAGCGTTGACGTGGCTGTTCCTTCTCCTGCTCTTTTGAATGCTCCTTGACCACAAGAGAACCCAGTTCTCCCCCCAGCTACACCCCACATGCCACTTGAAATGTAGTCAGTGGTGACGATCCAACAGGGCATCAGCCAGAGTCCAGAGCAGCTTTCCTAGGGAGGAGGGAAAAGCAGTACAACCAGGTCTCCAGCCAGTGAGGACCATCTCCTGCCAAAGACCACAGGGGAGAGGAAGGTTTGTAACACTCTGAGCTGCAAGACCAGCCCATGGGTAAATGCTCCCTCTTTTCCTTGCAGCCCGTAAAGTTGTTTCTTCCAGTGTTTTATACCTGTCATGTTTGATCATAAATATTTCTTCCTCAAAATGAACAAAACTGTTTACTCCCAGGGGCCTGTTGCCATTTTGGGGACAACCCTCTACACTCTGCTTTGGGGTTTTTGACCAACCCGCTCCATGCCCTCGCCTGTTGGCAGTTAGTCATCATGCTCTGTGAGGACTTTGCTCCCAGTAGCCGTCAGCAGAAGCACAGAGGAGCCCAGAAATGCAATCAGGGAAGAGGGGGTGTGGTGATGGTGCTCTCCAGGCACCTCTTTCTCCTGCCTGTGCATTTATTAAACCTGCTCAGTGGGCCGAGCATGCTGTGGTCAAGTGAGAACGCCAAAATCTCCTCAAAATGTAGTCCTCTCCCCCCGGGGAAGTGTCACACCTACACTGGTGCCCAGGCATCTATCTGCCTCTGAGAGACTCCAGAGCTAAAGCTATCCCCCTACATTTCGGAACAAAGTCCCCACTGACACACAGAGTGGCCCAAATCAGTTTCCCTAAAGGCCTTAAAATTGCAAACATTTTAAAGGCTGATTCTGCTTGTCTTTCCCATCACACAAGGCTCCAAACACATCACGTTATTCTATTCTTCAGCTATTTCTGTGCGAGCCATCAAGCACTATATTCTCATGAGAAGAAATAAGTTTGCTTAATGTGACAGCACTGGGTGTACTCCAGGGAAAATGACAACATAATGTTGTTTACTATTCACTCCAAGTTCCAAAGAAGTAAACTTCATTAACTTTTCTGCTAAAACACAAAGACTCTATTATTTGCCTTATCCATACAACTAAAAAAGAAAAAAAATAATAACTTTGATGTCCCCCAGAAGGCAGGTTCCTTGACGTTTCTATTGCCCTACCCAGGTGATCTAGAGACTTCAGGTGGCCTCCGATATGTGATGGGATCCCCCAGTGGGCAGTTCTGGGCAGTACTCAGCATAAGCCTGTCTGTCCGCCCATCCATGTCTATTTAATGATCCCCCTGGCAGCTTGACTGGAGAACAAAGAGGTATTACATCTCTAACTCATGTTGTATAGATATACATTTTTCATGCACAGGGTAACAGAACTAGGAAGATAGAGATCTCATTCAAAGCAGTCTCTCAGCTAGAAAATAAGATTTAAAAATATAACATGGCCCACGGGCACCTGACTCAGGTCACAGATGGGCCTAGAGAGACTGAAGCCCCCCACAAGGGAAAGATGGGAGGACAAATGCTCCTAGCCCTCCACCCACCAAATCTGGTAGAAGAACGTACAGGCCCTGCTTTGCCTCATGTCTTCTTGATTCCCTGTCCACAGGGTAGAAATCTGCTCTTGGGATGAAAGATCATAGGGAAAAATATCTGGAAAAATAATTTTTAGAAAGCTGCTTTCAGTTTAAAAAAAAACTAGCTAGAAAACCAAACAAACCCCCCAAATTAGATATTGGAGCACATTACCTTATTTTTTATGGCTGTTTTTTCCTGCTGAAAAGAAATAGTCACATGTATGACTACGTGGGCAAGCTCAGGCCCTAGCTTCTGACTGCTCGTAGAAACGAAACTATTCTCAAAAGGAGTAGCAGGCAAGACAGCCCAAGAAGAGGAGTTTAAGGCCTTCTGCATTCATTAGGATTTATTTGGAGCATGATAAATTTTCCATACATGACAAACAGTCTTCTTTTCTGCCTAATTTTAAAAGCAACATTTGAAGATATGAGAGTAAACAACGATGTGAAAGTTTCCTTCACGGACTTTCTTGTTCTTTTTTCTCCCCTAATAAAAGAGTGTTTATGGCTTAATATACAGAGTTAAAAAGAAAGGATATGAGTAGGAAGGCATAAAGATTTAAGAACCTAGAGACTCTAGGAACAGAACTGTATGGAGGCTGGACTTAGAAAAAAAGGCAAACTTTGTTTTTTAACTTTGTTATTTTTATAAAAAAATACGTATAACATAGTGTTCATCATTTTAGCCACTCATAAGTGTATGATTCAGAGGCATTAAATACATTTATAACGTTGTGTAACCATCACCACTATCTATACCCAAAATTATTGTTTCATCATCTCCAATAAAAAATCTGTACCGGCTAAATAGTAACTGCCCTTTTCCTCCTCCCCCCAGCCCCTGGTAACTTCTATTCTCCTTTGTTTCCCTATGAATTTCCTATTCTGTGTTTTCATACAAGTTTGAATCATATAATATTTGTTCTTCTGTGGCTGACATTTCTAGCATAATGTTTTCAAGGTCCATCCATGTTGTAACATGTATCAAAATTTCATTTCTGAAAAAGGTGAACTTTTACCTGTAGTGAATCCAAATTTTGATCTATTTTCTTATTTGCAGACCTTGTTCTCCAGAACTTGTTAACTCCCTGTAGAGGACAGCAGAAGTCTCTGATCTCACCTGACTTTCCTTCACAGATGGTCTTCTGGGCACTTGGAAGTCCTTCCCTGTTGCTTGAGAAGCTCAGAGAGGTTCTGGGTTTCATTTTTGCTTTTCTTTCAGATCTTCTGGTATTGAGAACTGACAAAATCCAGTCTTAAAAACCAAAGGACTGAAAACTCTTACATTGAGGCACTGATGGTCAACCCCAAAAGCATTTTTTTGGCCTCCTTTCACCTGACTTCCTGCTATAATTTTCTCCTGTTAAATTGGGGAGAGGTACCATGGGTAGACAATGGGGAATTGACATAACCCACATTCATGACTCCTCCATTTTTTATCACCTTTTAGTCTAGTGTTTCTCAACCCCAGTGAGCCTCATGCCACCTTTGTGCAAATATTTTGTTACATGCCCTTTAAAATGCTAAAATGAAATTCTTAGGCCATATAACCTATATATACTCATTGCTTTTTTAAAGTCAAGATAATGCTTTATACATGATGTGGATTAGAAATAAAAAGAAAATGATTTTTAATAAAATAATATGTATTCCAATAATACATATCCCAATTTTCTTGGGAATAACTACATTGAAAGACATGATGCAGTCATCAGAAGCTGGCATTTAGATGTTGAATCACTTTTGAATGCAACTACAAATACAAACCAAGACAAGTGTGTTATACAGACCACTAAATCCCTTGAGCCATGTTGCAATTTTCCAACAGTTAACGCAAATTTCCAAAACAATGAACAACCTAAAATAGGTTCTGAACAAAGTGTAGTTTTATTCTTAGAAAATCTTGGGTGTGTTAAAACTGTGTAATAAACACATTGTGCTTGTATGTAAAATGGAGTTAGATTATCAGTTTGAATAACATATATTTATACAAATTCATGACTGTCCAGTTGGGCATTCGAAAGTCATGTGGGGTCCAGAACAATTCTTCATTGTGCAGGACTATTGCAAACTTGCATAATATTGACATCCCTACCATTTGCCCAGTAAATGTTAAGAATGGTCTCCAGTCAGTGTGACAATCAAGAAACAAACTCACAAATTTTAAAAATAACCCAGAATTGGTCTAGTCATTCTGGATGTGGGAAGCCAGCAGATAATTCTAAGTGCGTCAAAGAATTCCCAAGTATGTTTGCATGTCCCATTTACAGAGTAGGGTCTGGAGAGAGAAAGTCTCCAGGGACAAATCAGGTAGGGAGGCTCCTTGGATGGTTGTAGTTTTCTGAGTGATTTTCTTGTCATGCCATGTGCCTGAGATCTTATCCCTGCCTTTTTCTTTGGACAGTTCGTCCACCGCTACCTTGCCAAGCTCCATAAATGTAGAAAAGTACATAAACAATTTCACTGTGGCGTGGTGGAACCTCTGGGGTTGAACACACAAATTATGTCGTTACAGCTTCAAAAAAGATTCAGGTTCTTTCCTCCATTTCATTTTTCCCTTCTAAGTTCACCCTTAATTGCAGGCTCCAGACCAAAGTTTCAAGTCTTGGCATAGCTCCCATACTATTAAAAAAATCTAGTAATTCCTTTCTATATGCGTCTCCAAACCCACCTCCAACTTGGTTCCATGCCCACAATGTTCTTGTAGTTTGCCTGAACCAAACTTGGTGGCTTCCTGCCTTCTGGGCCACAGTCACCCTGGGAACCGAGCTTTCCACTCTCTGACACTTTAGTGTCCCAGGTCATCTCTCCTGAGTGTCCAATCTTGCCACATTTCAAAACTACATCCTAAAAGAGCAGATTCCTTCTATGCCTCCACAGAGTCTAACATTTTCTCCATCCCCCATCACTTAGTTGTCTGCTCAGATCCTCCAGATTAACCTGTAAAATAGATCAGGGAGGTG
The DNA here is from genome assembly GCA_032199065.1 of Smutsia gigantea. Taxonomy (NCBI): domain Eukaryota; kingdom Metazoa; phylum Chordata; class Mammalia; order Pholidota; family Manidae; genus Smutsia; species Smutsia gigantea. The sequence continues at coordinate 96,348 of JAVSCE010007292.1, read as the reverse complement.
ATATCATATCACTGAGGTCATGGAGGCACAGAGAGATTTACTGATCTGCCGAAGCTACACAACTCATAAATAGCAGAACTGGGAAAATAACACAGATTTTAGTTTGCTTATTTGTTTTTGTCTTTATTTTTTTACTTTTAATTCGGCAGGCTTTTCAGGGATGAGTTCACTAACCCCATTAAAATAAAAACCTCTTTGGTAAACTATTTCATCTTATCCTTTCTACACTCTTGAGATTTTGCAGTCTTTTAAACAGCCTTCCTGCTTTTCTTGTTGTCAGTACAGTTGGAAAACCCCTCATTTCCTGTCTATCATCATATCCCCAGAAGTGCCTCTGCCCTTCAGATGGGTTAAGGTGCCCTTCCTTTGACCCTTTCCACCATTGTTATTGTTTCTGGATACACAGAAACCAGAATTGCCACACTAAAATATAAGTATGGCCTACATTCTGGTAACAAATCTGTGCTAATATTTTCCATTTTATTTCTGAAACTTATTACTAGGCAGAACACTTTGGACTTGAGACTTCTCAGAACAGCTACTACTATCTGTTCACCACTTGCTAAGGCCCCAGCTTCCTCTGTGTTTTACCCTCTTCCTGAAACCTGGACTGTTCTTCAGCTCCTTCCTGCTCTAAAATCCCACGCAGACTTCAAAGCCTGGTTCTCACGTTGCCTCCTCTGTGAAGCTTTCTTTAAACTTCCAAAATAATTCAACTATTTTTCCCATAGCACATCATCTAGGACCTGTTTAGACTGATTTAATTCTGCAAGATATTATAGTTTAATGCTCACAAATGTTTATCTTACATTCATTCTTATTTATGCTTCGAATTAAGTTTCACTCATTCCCTTGCACATCCCTACTATTATATCTCTTGCTTCTTCCTGAATTCATGTATCTTCTTTCTGGAATAAACTCTCTGTGAGGATCTGTGGGTGGTAAATTTCTTGAGTTCTGTATGTTTCAGTTATGAAACTTTTAGCTGCAAGTAACAGAAATCCTTACTCAAACAGTTTAAAAAATAAAGAATTAAATTATCTCACTTTCTAATAGGTCCTGAGATAGAGCAACTGCATGCACAAAAATATTGTGTAAAGGAAAGTTTCTTCTCATCATCCCACTCTGCCATCCTCTACCATTTTTTTCCTGGAGTAACTCCCTTCTTGACAATGGGTGCCGCAATCCCAGAAATTACAGGCAGGCACAGCAGTATGCAAAGGAAGAGCACTCTGCCTCTTCCTCTCTCAATCTCTCGAATGAAAAAAGGCTTTTCCTGTAAACACTCCAGCAGATTTCTCCTCACATCTAACTGGCCAGAGCTGAGTGACCCAGCCCTTTCTATACCAACCACTGCCAAGGGGACTAGGACTACTGTGATGAGTGTAGACTGATTACGATTTACCCTCTGCCAGAGCAGAAGGTAGGGACAAACACAACGATCCACTTGGGACCTGTGTAGCACTAGGTCTGTTGGACAACACCTACAGGAAGGACTTCCCAGAAAGCACTGAATCCCCACAAAGAGCCGTGTTTGAAGCAGGCAAAGCAGGATGCAACTGTAGGCAGTGCCAGAGGATAGAGAACTCTCTATGTGTGCTAAAGCAGCACAGGGGAGGAAGCTAGGACAGGGCAGGAGTACTTAACGAATCCTCTAGCAACAGTTCTGTCAGGGCAGTGGCCTTGGTGTAGATGGCAGAGAGGGACACTGTCTTCCTAGTCTAAAGCTCTGCCAGCCGCTCTCAAAGTAATTGTCATTCATTCTTGTTGAGGACTGAATGTCTTAGCAGATTCTCTCAAGAGGACAAAGATCTCTTAAACACAGCTTGTAGCTCTCATGTGCATGCAATGAAGTCTCAAAAAATATCTACATCACTCATGGTTTGAAATTTCTATGATTCGTTCAATGCAACAGATGCTTACTGGGCACCTATCATTTTTTATCATTCATTCAACAAATATTTATTGCTCACCCTGTACCAGGTTCTATTTTAGGAGCTATACAGATACAATAAATAAGATGAGACCCTGCTTTGAGTGAAATTCCCATTTAGTTGGAAGGAAAGGGCATTCAGAGATAACAGAAAAAGGCTTGTGCCCTGGAGCAGTATAAACAAATTACAATTGAGGTAGGAGACAAACTTAGATTGGTGTTGACCTCAGAAGTAAAACAGCCAGTTATTTCAGCAGCAACAAGAATTTATTCAGGAATAGCCGAGAAATTGCAATTCCAGACACCCAATCTATGGCAAACCATAGGCAATTCCAGAAATCAAAGGAGAGAAAACTGTTCTTTACTTTACAGAAAAAAGGAAGTAGTTGGGAGGATTGCTTCAAGCAAAAGTCCATTGGAGGAAAGCAAGAGTTCAGCATGGTATCAGTTTCTCATTGGCTAAGCTTGTTGTTGAGTAAGGAGAAATTCTTTCTCCTGCTGGAGTAGTAAAATGGATTTCTTCCTTTTGAGAATGCGAAGTACTTCTCTTTCTGCTGGGGTCAACAATTGATGACTAGTGTAGGACATGAAAGCCCCCCCTCTGGCCTCCCTCCATCATTTTAATTGAGGTTTCCTTTTTTCAGTTTTACCTCAGTAAGCCAGGATGGCTTCATGGAAGATGGCATTTAAGATGAACCTTGAAGCTATGTAGGAATTTGACAGAGGTGGGGGCATATGGAAACTGCATATGGAAAGCCATGGAGCTAAAGGTAGGCAAAATAGTTGGGTGTGGCTGGAATGAGAATAGAAACAAGCAGAGGTAGAATGTTTTTTAAAAAGAGAAGTTGGTCTCTGTGCCTCATATTTACAGATCACAACTCTAACTAACAGCCAGTGGAAGCTGTAACATCCAAAGCAAACTTTTATAGAATAGTATAGGGTTCCTGAATAAAAATAAATGATATTTTGTCAATCCAATATTAACAAAATGGGTTAAATGCAAAGTGCTGAGATGAACCCTTTCCTTAAAGAGTTCTCTTTTTAATAAATGGATTAGAGGAACCAAAAACTTCACCAGTTTTCCTAGATAAAAATATAAATAAGCTAAGGTAAACATTAATGATTAAAGAGTTAGCTCTGTCTAACAAGGACATGGATGGCTTTGTGGAAAATGCACATTTAAGCAGGGTTTCAAATGATGGGGCAGGGGTTGGAGAAGATGGAGGTGAGGAGATCAATCCCCTGGTTCTATTTGTAATGCTCTTGGAGGACAAGCACAGAGCTCACAGAGACATCGGTGCTTATGGAATCATTTGCCCTCCATAGATGTAAGCTGCAGAAACACTCTGACCCAACCAATTAACTGTGAGTGTCTAATGAACTTTTCACTCGTAAATGAATAGAAGTTTTGTGAATCCTGTACAATCCTCTAGGCATTTAAACAGGGACTTCTTTTATCTTCTAAAATTATTATTATAAAATAATACCATATGTGGCTGGTATACCCATAATGAGGGAATAAAGGAGAGCAGTTGAGGAAGGCTTCTGGAAGAAGTGGTGACCACTTTCCAAGATCTGAAAGACAAGATGGTGGTATCTGGAGGGCCGCCCAAGCAGATAGAGCAGCAGGTAAAGGTGGCAGAGGGAATTTGGTGGGATCAAGAAATGTCAGGAGTTCTGGTCAACTGAAGTAAAGGAGGGTTAGAGAAGGGAGTGACCCTGGATGTGTATGAGCCACACCTTCTAAGGCCTTATCCTAAAGATAATGGGAGTCCTCAAAGCATTTTAAACAAGGAGCAGACTTTGACTCTGGAAAACTCACTCTGGCAGCTAGAAGAAAGAAATGAGTGGTAGGTGGGCTTCAGGCAAAGACCAGTCAATGTTCCACTGCAGGTGGGCAGCCAAAGCACAGTGGGCCCATATCAGAGCATAGAAATTAAGGCTTGTTTAGAGAGCGAAGAAAGCACTTACATTGGAATGGCCTGGTTATATTGTTAAGGTCTCACCACCCCTTATTTGTCAGAACATTGCTCAAGCCAATTTTTTAAACCAAAAGGCTTAGGAATAAGAATATCCTATACACTGAGGAAATTTTAATTTAACTTTTCTGAGATTGGGAAACCAACAACCTCTTGCAAAGTTCAGCACATTCCTCAAAGCTGCTCTCACTTTCCTGCCTGGCTGGGTCAGGCAGCAAAAGGGCTTCGTTGCTAAGACAGCTCCATACAAGGCCCTCCACACTGTGGGCCCTCTGCTGCCATCTCTGGACAAACCCTCTGGGATTGCTTGGAAAATTCTAAACTGAAACTAGCAGAGTTACTTCTTCACCAGTTTTTCTCAGAAATCCTACTCACAGACCCTTTCTATCAACCATGTTATTTCTGTCAGTTTCTGTGGCTCCAACCTCTCTCTGTTTTGAAAGGAAACTTGGGTTTTTGCAGTCAAATTAAAATTTATTTTCTGACATTTTCCAACATTGCTTGATATTATTTTATTTGTTTGAAACCTAAGGAAAGAGTAGAAAGGGATGGAAGATTGGATGCATCTGATCTAATATATGTCACTCGGGGCTAGGTGCCAGGAGGCATCCACATACCAAATTTAAACACATTTCCTTGTTAAAACATGTGACACCATATATTGAATAAGAGCAATATGGTGCATTTCAAAAAAGTATTGGGCAAAATTTCAGGATGAGGAACAGGTGAATAAATGTGTTGCACAGTATGCTTCAAACCTGACAATACCCAGGGGATGTCAATTAATGAATCACAGACATTGTGTAGGAAGGGCTCTAGTATGAGCCCCATTATGTTCATCAAAATGCATAATCACTTGGACAACAACATATGCAACTAATTTTGCAGATGACCCAATGCATCTAGTGCAATGCTAGACACTTAGTAATTGCTCAATAAATGTTAAATTTAATTGAGGGGGAAATGTTAATACTTTACATGACAGAATCACAATTCTAAATCAGTTCATTAGGCTGAAAGAAAGTAAAAACACAAATGTGAATACAATAATATTGAAAAGGAATAGATGAATTTTGTGTTCTTCAGTTCAAGTAATCAATGATACAAGTGTAGAATTGAAAAAGCCCCATTTAACATGTGAAAAAAAATTAGTATGTAGCTGACTATAAGCTAAATATGAATTAACACGTTTCTTTCCCTACAAAATGAATACATAGCATCATGGACAGATCAAGGGAGACAACAGTCTGTTTGCCATTTCACTGGTCAGACAACATCTGAAAACTGTGTTTCATACTAGGCACTGCATTTTAAGAGAATCATTAATCAAGAGATTATGTCCAGGCTAGAATGGGCCTGATGGCAAGGGTCCCCTATGAGGAAAATGTAAAGATATTTGGTTTATTTGCCAAGTTTATAAAACAAAATATATGCGGGAGTATAGAGAATAATGCAAGTTGTCATGATAGCTACCTTCACACATTGAAAGTCTATCATTAACAAGCAAGATTCAAATTATTCCTGTTTTCTCTAGAGGGCTTAGTTTGAATAAACCAAGCTTAACTTAGCTATTTAGGACCTTGAAAGAAAGCAAATTCTGCCTGGAGGTAAGAAATAAACGTTTACCAAATAAAATGGTCAACAAATGAAACAGTGAGAGTCCCCAAATAGTACGAAAACCAGGTTACTTTTAGAATTATTAACCGAAATAATTTGTTGGATTTTCCAAAGTACTCCATATTTTGAAGTCCCTTACATCTCTAAGACTGCCTGATTGTGATCATAGTTACAGTATTGAAAGCAAAAAGCAGTGTTAAACCACCACCAACCCACTAATAATCATGCAGACCAGCGTGATGCACAGATTCAAGAAATATTGATTCAGTTGACTTCCAAAGATATTGTTGGATGGCTTTTCTTGTGCAGGGCGCCTTGTAGATGTGGACTTTATGACTGAATAAGATGTCATGCCTGCCCACAAGAAGCTTACTCTTGAGGTGACCTAAATAGTTGCCTTCAATGTGTTTCCTGCAGCAGTACGTGCACAGAGTAGGCACTTACGTAAGTTTCTAATTGCTGCTGGAAGAGATTACTAAGACTTAGTAGTTTAAAGCATCACACTTTTATTACCCTAGAGTCCTGGAGGTCAGAAGTCCAAAATGGGTCTTCTGATTTCATGAAGCTAAAATCAAGATGTCAGCAGGGCTGATTTCTTTTAGGGGCCCTAGGGGAAAATCTGTTTCCTTGCCTTTTCTAGCTTCTAGAGGCCACTCATATTCCTTGGTTTTGTGGCCCTATTCCTCTAACTTTAAAACCAGCAATGTCAGGCATAGTCCTCTGTGCCGTCTGTCCTGGTCCCTATTTCCTGCCTCCCTCTTCCTCACTAAAGGGCCCTGGTGATTATGTTGGGCCCACCCAGATAATCCAGGATAATATTCCCATCCCAAGGTCAGCTGAATAGCAACCTTTCTTCCCCTTTGTCATTGTATTAGTCAGCCAGGGCTGCCATAGCAACAGACCCCAGGCCACGTTGGCCTGATAGAAATTCCAAGGTGAAAGTCCAAGAGCAAGGTGATGACAGAGCTGCTTGCTGGTGAGACCTCTCTTCCCGTCTTACAGACAGCTGCTCTCTTGCTGTATCCACACGTGGCCTTTCCTCTGTGTACACATGCAATCCTGGTGTCTCTTCTTCTTCATGTAAGGACACCAAACTTATTGGATGAGGTCCCCACCATTATGACCTCATTTAACCTTAATTACTTCCTTAAAGACCCTTATCTCTGAGTAAGTCACACTGGGGATTAAGGCTTCAACATATGAGTTTGTAGGGATGTACAATTCAGCCCATAATAGCCATGTAACCTATTAGATTCCCAGGTTCTAGAGACGAGGACATGCGTATGTATGTTTTAGGGGGCCATTTTCTACCCACCATAGCACTCAATGGATGTTTGTTGAATGAGTGAATGCTAAGGTGGGAGGGCTAATAGGGAAGCTCAGAGGAGACCCTCAGCTCAACCCAGTGAATCAAGCAAAGAGTCCTAGAAAACTAATAGTTTTAATAAAAAATCAATAGGGAAAAGAGTGGGGAAAAAATATTAAGCATAATACAGTCTAATGCATAATTTACAAATAAAAAATTAGGAGTCGGGGAAGTTAAATGACTTGCTATAGCACCTAGCTCTCCCTGTCCTTAGTCTAGTTCTGTCTATAATGGTCAACACTTGGCCTAGCATGAAAAGTGTTGCCCCTTTGAGAAGGCAAAGATAACGAATAACAGGTTATGTGAAACAGAAGCAACGTCCTCACCAGACAAATGAACCTCTGTTAGGGATTTAGGAAGCAAACTACAGCGAAGCTTTATATTCTAAGTGTGAAATGATGAGATCCTAGACAAGGGTGTGAGCCTCTGTTTCCCCATCTACAAATTGGGATCTTGCAGTTTCTATTTCATAAAATTATTGTCAAGTTTAAGAAACGTGCTTAGAACAGTCTCTTGTATGTATTAAGTACTCAATAAATGTAGGTAGCTAAATTATTGTTATTACTAACAATTAGGAATTCATTTAGTGTAAAACAATTGAATACCTACCTGCTGCCTAGTGCTGAACTGGGTACCAGGACACAGAAATAAACAAGACAGTGTCCACCGTCATGGATCTCACAGTCTATACAATGGTTATACAGGTGGTATCTGAGAGTGAAGCGAGCCAGCTGAGTCCTGTGGCAGGAGGAAGGCCCATGTCCAGTTTATATGGTGCAGCTACTGAGTTCCAGCCAAGTTTTGCCACATAGTATTCAACCCAGTATTGTCAGATATTCCAGTTTTTCAAAGGAAGCCGCAGATCTGGATATTTACATAACGTCAAAATTGTTTACACTTTGCAATGTCTAATCTAAGATGAAGAAAGGACTTAGCTGTCTAACTAGCAGTTCTTAACCTGGAGTCCTAAACAGAATTCAGGCGTCTGTGAACCTGAATGGGAAAGAAAAAAATCTGTGTTTATTTATGTAGCATAATTTACGTATCTTTTTTATATCTCTTTTTATTAAATAATGGGAAAAATGATGTATCTTTATTTTTACTAACCCCTAGTAGAAATTTAGCATCTCCTTCTTTATGAACATTAGCTATGGGCCACAGCGGCTATCACCCATGGAAATCACAAGTCTTTCCGATCACTTTACAGTGTTGCAGCATCTCAAAATATTTTCTATGCTCATCCCTACTTTGAAATTATGGCAATGTGTAGATCTACCTTAGATCTTGTTGTTTAATATATTAAGAGGCACATATAATGCCATACCATGAAATTGCTTTTATTTAATATTTTGATAGCTGTTTTTCGTTGTATTTAGTTACCTTTGCAACTGCTACTTTATTTTATGAATTTAGAAAAATTATTCTGAAAAGGGTTCCATATACTTCACTGCACTGCAAAGGGATCCATGACACACACTACACACACACACACACACACACACACACACACGAGAATCCTTGAATGATGGTTCAATGAAAGAATGAAGGATGAAGGTGAGGCAAAAGACTACTTCCAAACCAACACTCACAACTGTGCATCTTAGTTTACTCTCTGTTAGTGGGTGACCATGTGACACTTGTCAATCCTCATCGCTGAGGTGGCAATATTAACTATTTCAGAGCTCTCAGGTTCTGCAGCTAAATCTAATCTCAGCTACCAGGAGTGATTGAGTCTTGGTGAAAACCGAAGCCTGCTGTTGTTAAACTCTACTTTGAACGTGGGCTACCGTAAGAACCACATTTTGTTCAGTAAATAGGTCATGCTGGAACCTCAGGTGTATCATTAGAGATGAAGATTTTCCGTTTAAGTCTTGCTCGGCCGAGGAGCTTCAGACTGTTTGCTTGCCACCACATTTAACCAGAGCCTCTCTGTGCTGGTGGATGACGGCTGGTTACTTTGCAGGTCTGGGAACTGTGTTTGGCTTGCTTCATTCTGGGATGTCTGCTCTGCTTGCTGGGTTTTGCACATCTGAGCTCAGTTGTGGGTTTATTTAGTTCCAGGAGACTGGGGCTGGCTTTTCACATTCCTAGGTCTCGTGTGTCTGAAGACCTTCAGTTTGGCTTTACAAATGATTCTATGGTGTAACACTAGCTCCTAAATGGTAACATAAGTTTGGTAATAATAATAAAACAGAAATAGGGAGGTATCAGAGATTATTAGTACTGGCATAGGAATTAAACCATATTGCAACAAATCTTTTCAAGGGTAATAATCTTAGTTTGGACAGAACTGAATTCAAGACCTCAGCCTCACAGGCATTTCCCACATCCACTTCCTCTAAATATGAAGCTTTCCAGATATACTTAAGTGATGTATGCTCCCAACTAGCCTTCAGATAGTCCTCTCACAGGAAGTCATCCCTACCAAACTGTTTTCATATGCCCTGATATTTTTTGAGTTCTGGATAGCTGAATACTCCCGAAGTTATAATCAATAGGGCACCATACTTGTCTATCAATGCAACACTAATTAAGTTTAGTTACAATGCTTATTTCAATGGTTACTGAAAGGATGATTTCATCTACCACGTTAAAACATTCATAAACTTGCAAGTGAGTAATGGAATTGACTAGTGCCATAAACTTTGGTTAACCTCACACCCTACTTCATGTTATACCAACCCTAATAGTCTTTTAGTGATATAAAAACCTGTCTCTAAGCAAAATTGTGTAATTGGCATTTTTGATTTGCTGCCATTCCATTCTTCTCTTATTAAAGCTACTCTATTTTGGGGGACACCAATTTCATTTTAGGGGACCGCAAATTCCAGGGGTCCAGGGCCTTCACAAAACCTTACATATAGGCTAATATTTGACATAATTAGCTTTGATGATACTGCATCCATACTCCAGATGCTAAATATCTCCTAGCATTGCCTCTCTACCATCAAAATTTCTCTCCTATGTGCTATTCTTTCTCAGCAGTACAAAGCTAATCTGAAAAGCTTTATGTATGTGCATGTGCTATCAGCAGGTTACTGTTTAATGTGATATCTCTCTTGGGTAGTGCATGTGTCTTTAGGAATGCATACTTCAGCCATCATGGCAAAATGGCAGTAGAATACTGGTGTTTCCAAGATGGTTTCCTATTAGCCCACATGGGCAGCTACCTCCTTTCTCTATGCATAAATCTAGCCCCGGGCACACATGCCAAGGCTGACATGGCCTCAGCCCCACGCAGGTGCACTGGGAATCTTAAACAACTTGCCCCCTCTCTCTCTGCCCTAATTTTCTTCATCTATAAATTGAAAGGAAGTAGAGGTGTGCCCCAGATCATCTAGTTCTTTCTGCACCTAAAAGAGCAATGGTTCTGGGGTGTTTTGTCTGTAATATGTTTCATATGAAATAAACCAGGTTAGAAGAAAAGAGATATCTGTAAGAAATGCTGCTCTTTTTCTCACCCTCACTTGGCATCAGACTCTAGATGACAATAGAGTGATTTAGGAGCCAAAAGTATAATATGTATACACACACACACACACATATAGCTTCATGAAATATATAGGCTTTATAGAGGCTTTACAAAGACAATAAAATGACTCAAGAGGAATGACCAAACTCACATTCTGCAGAGAACTATATAAATCTTACTGAACTAGACAGTATGTACTGCATAGTGTGTTCTGATAACCATTTTTATTTCCTCCACTTTGAGGATCTTGTGACACTTAGAATGATTCTTCAGGCCATTTATTACTGGTCACACAGTTCTGTTGCAGGTTTCAGCATTTCTAGCCTAGCTGCCCAAGTCTTCAATCTCACCAGGATTATTATCTTCTGTGGAAAAGGAAGGTCTAAATTCACATTTTTATGGCATAATTACTTCCTACTTGAGATTGCTTCAATATTCAAAAGCGTGGATACCAGGACACTTCCTATTTAATAACATTAAATATGCCTGTTGCAATATGAGCTTGGAATGCTATTATCCAATTGCTTTCTGCCCTGCCTACTATAGGCACATATACACATTTAGGTTAGTGAGGCTGGGGCTGAACTGCTACATCAAAGGGAAGTCCCCCTCCTTCCCACCCCCCTCCCCCCAAAAACAAACTTAGTGGTTTAAAGAAACAAATAAATTGACTTGCTTATGCACAGGGCCTGAGGTGAGTATTGCCAGTTGGTGATTTGCTGCATGGTGATCATTTAGGAGCCCAGCCTAAAGGTGGCTCAGCTATCTTCAATATCCCCTAGTAATTCCCTAAATTCCACTTATGAACTTGAAAGTAGACCACAACCTGGTAATTTTATCACTCTATACTTTAAAACATAACTCATAAATTGACTAATCTCTTCACCCAATAAATTTGCCTTTTTTACAAAAATAGTAGCCTGATGACTTTTATTATACTCCACGTGTTAGTGGGCAAACTGTTGCTGAAACACAGAATCTCATTCTTTTTTTAGCTGTATTGAGAACCAAATAAAAGGATATGAAGGCTAATTCTTGTGTATGTAATTCATCTGTTCAATAAAAAGTGTCTAAGATTCATAGTAATAGTCTCTGTTTTCTAACCTCTTATTTGCTGTCATCTTGATATGCCAATGTCCAGCTTTCTATATAGGAAACTGAACCTCAAAATATAAACAAAGGAATGAGTTCCTTTGTGTCCCATTTTTGTTGACACTGGATTTTTCTTCTGAACAAAAATAAAGTCTTTTTTCCCTCATAAGTAGTTACTTTAAATTGACCAAACAGGAAAAATAAAAAGACAGCAATGTGTTGGCATATGCCAGGAAACAGTGGTGACTATTTTTATTTTTATCGTGCATTGTGAAAGACACTTAACAAGAAGAGTTGGAGAGACTGCTAAGAATAAAATATTTTTAAAGGTCCTGGCTCCTTTTTAAAAAACAACTTGAAGGATGATCAGCTGAGGGATAAAAATAAGGTCAAGAAAAGTAAGTGAGCTTATAAAGGAACATATTTACCAAAACCCAGAAAATAAAAAAGTTATTCTCTTCATATTCATAGAACACAAGTTTGTTTACTGCCATGGAGAGCCATGATAGTCTAGTGGATAAAACTGTCACGTGGTTTCTCTGCTTGCCTAGCTCTCTAGGGCAAGTAGACCCACAGCAGCTGAGCAAACACTCAGCTCAAGACCACCGCAAGGACTGCTGGAGGAGGTGGGGCAGCCACCTTGTGGAATCTGAGGACGTGGTGTCTGAGAAAGAGATGATCTTGGGGGCGTCAGAATCCTGTTACAGACTCAGTGCCAAGATGCTGGGACTCCCAGGTCAGCAAGGTCCCCCAGGATTAGGTCCCCTGCCTGACTCTGTCAGCCAGTGACACTGTGCTAAGTCTCAACAGACCGCTTCTCAGCCCTCCCACGGCTGTCCCACAGTAGTTTTGGCCTAAATCATTTCCTGCTACATTTCCTTTCTCCATTGCCATGTAGAAAAGTGTGATGGGGCATGAAAAACAGTATATTCAGCCAAATAATACACTCTGTTCGAAAAGACTGGTCTGGTATCCTTAAATGAAAAATAATTTTGCTTGTAATTTCAAATGCTAGCCTACAAACTTGCAAGAAACCCGAAAGACCACAGGATGGGCTGCTACAGACTACAGTGTGGCAGAGAAAGAAAAAGGAGATATCAGAAGAGCCCGGGAAAAAGAGGACTGAATTAGATGTGGCTCCTGACGTCGAGCCTTGAAGGTGTTCAGCTGTAGTCAGGCTGTTCCATGGTTCAAAAGCACGAGGAGAGGTTAGCTATACACGTAATCTCAGCTTACATTCTCTATAAAAATGAATTATACCAAAATACTGTTTTAGTTTGTATTATTAAGGTTAGTTAGGATGCAGTCTCATATCTTGTAGTCTATCCAATACTAACATATCCAATATTAGCAGATTAGTTGCAAACTAAGTTTATGAAACATATAAATATACAATTAAGGCAAACTATTCTTGGCAGGTAATTCCCCTGAAAAGCAGTCCCTGTCTTCTTCCCAAGCCTGTACACAAACACACAGAGCATTCAAGGAGGGACTGAAAAGAGAAACATGAGTATGGAAAAACAACTAAGACAAAGTGGAGCAGAATCGGAAAGCAAAACAAACATACGTCTGAAATGATGTGATTAATAAAGTCGCTGAAGAATGGCCCTCAAACATCAGAGTAATGCAAGAACAGGGATGCCTTCTAAGGCTCTGTGTGGAACAGGGTAGTCATCTCACTGTGTGAACTGCAGCGATACATACAATACTAGTTCTCCTTTCTAGTCATAACAAAAATTACTTGAAACATATACAGAGTGAAGGATAGAATTTTGGTTTTGAATATTGAGAATTCAAGGAGAGAAATTATTTCCTCCAAAAGCTTAAAATCTACCCAGCATATATATGGTATTACTTTTATATATATATATATATTCATATATATATATATATTCATATATATATGTGTGTGTATGTATATATATACTAAGACTTTATAAGTAGAAATTCTTTTTTTCTCCTTTGAAGACCTGAAGTAATTTAACCTTCTTGAGAACTTTTCTAGAAAATAGACTATAAACATTCACATTATTGAACATATGTAAAATGGATATAAATAGGCAAGAATAAAAATTTCAACCAAGGCATTTTTACCAAGAAAAGATCTCCTGAATGAATTTTATGATGGCTTAGAAAAATAGAGTGGGGTGTTGTCCTATGTAAATTGATGCTATTTGGAAAGTTTTAGGCTAGATTTTAAATCCATTTTATGATAATGGTAAGTCACTTTAAGTATTGTCATTATATGCTATTAGTCAAGTTACATAAATACATAAACTGAACTTTCCTTCTTTCAAAATAGAAAAATCTGGCAATCACCACCTTAAGTAAGTACCAAATGTGCCACCTCTAGCAATGGGACAGTTGTCATGAAGTGACTGAGAGTATGTAATATAACCTAAAAATTGTCGCCAAGATGTTTGACCTGAATATAATTACAAGAAAACAACTAGGAAAATCTAGATTATGAAATAGTCTCTAAAATAACTGATACACACTCTTCAAAATATTAATGCCATGAAAGACAAACAGAAAGGGGAACTATTCTGGATTAAAGAGACACAACAACATTATGTAATATATAATATTTTATTGGTTCCTGAATCAAAAATAACTGCAATAAAGGATATTTTGTGGCAAGTTGGAGAAATTTGAATATTTTCTTTATTAGATATTATTGAGTCAGTGTTACATATCTTGGGTGTTTTTGTAAGAGAATATCTTCATTCTTAGGAAATACATGCTGAAATATTTAGAGGTAAAGTGTCAAGTTGCTTTTCAAATATTTAGATACACACATACCTGTGTGCAGGCAAGAGGGATGGGGGTAAAAGGATTATGTTGCAAAATGTTAACAATTGTGCATCCAAGTAAAGAGCATATGGGTTTTCCTTATACTATTATTTCAACTTTTCAGTGGATTTGAAATTGTTTACGGATTCTGGGTTACTAAATTGTAGATGAGGGCCATTTCTCTTTTTGGAGGTATTTCAGTAATAGATTAAGAAGGAATAATAGAATTAGTCTATCTCCATTTTGCACTGTAATATACTGGTGGATCTAAGAACTTAGTACCAATGGCTATAAAAGGAAAAACCATCAGATACTATATGCTTTTTAAAAAAACACACCACTATTATAAAGTTGTCTTGACAAAAAATATCAAACCTGAGTAAACCTCTAGGTCAGCTTCTCTCGAAATCAGAGAACCATGATCAATCTGAAGGCTGGTGGAACCACAGACTGCTGGACCTCAAGCCCAGAGTGTCTGATTCCCTAGGCCTGGTGTAATAAGATTCAATCATTTGCATTTCTAACAAGGTTCCCTTAATGCTGAGACTGCAGTCCAGGACCACCTCTCTCGATCAACACACTAATTTATAAGAACAAAAAATAACAGAGAAATCTGTCAAATAATACCATGGGGATGCTGTCAACAAAACCAGACAGAAAGTAAGCAAGGAAAACACTCTGTTTCCTAAATAAGTAAATTGAAATTTAAATAAAGATAAAAGACGAACATACAGGTTAAAAGAGATTTAAAAGATATGTGAATCGATTGCAATATGTAAAGTTTTACCTGGGTTCTTATTTTTTTTTAAGCATTTAATGCATTTATGAGAATTTAGAAATTTGATCATTGACTGGATGAATTGTGGTTAAGTTTTTAGGTTTGGGTAGTGGTACTATTTTCTTTTTTAAAAAGTTCTTATTTTTAGATGCAGATATTAAAATATTTACACATGAAAAAAGTCAGAAGGAAAAATGTAGAATAAATGAATGAAGACAACAGATCTATATAATTCTCAATAGCTTTGCTGATTTTTATTCTGCAGCAAGAATTTGTTTTTTGGTTTTTTGCTTGTTTCATCATTAGTATTCCTGTCTAGCCTTTTTAAAATCCTCCTCTTCCCCTGCTGATGACTCAGTTTTTGGAAATCTAAGATGGCCATGCCATCTCTTTGCATGGGTGCCAACAGAAGTCTTCCCTGAATCCAGGGTACATATGTTTATTTCCTCATTATTTGGACATTTTGGAATTCCAAAATACTAAAATATGAAACACATCCATACTCAGTGTAAGTTCTATTTTAATTGCAAGCAAAAATATCAAAAGTTACATGTAGTTTTATTGTAAAAATATCACATACCAAGAGTATATGATGAATATGTAGCTTAAAGCATACCAGTGAAAATCCACACATCAACCACCCAGCTTAATAGGACAGGATCAGCACCCCTAGAAGATTCCTGTGGTCCCTGTCTAAGCCACTTCCCTCACACTGTTCCCTGAAAGTAACTACTATGCTGAATTTTGTGCTAATCGTTCCTTTGCTGTATTACATGGTTTTACTGCCTGACTATCATTTTGTCTGTTTTATTATTTCTATAAACAGCACACCATATGCATTCTTCTGTTTATTTGTTATTGCAGATTTTCAGCATTATGTTTCTGAAATTCAGCCATTCAGCTATGTGGAGCCATAATCCATCCATTTTCAATGTTGTATAGTATTCATTTGTACAGATATTCCAAGACTTATTTATCATTTCTTGTGTTGATATGTTACCTCTTCTTTTCCAAATTTTAAAACTTCTTATTTTATTGCACTATTACCTTGATTAAAAATATACAATAAAAGGACAATGGAAAGCTAGATTTTAAAGTCAGTTCTTCTTGATTTTGGTGGAATGATTCCAGTGGTTCCCATTAATCCTGGTGTGGGCTTTTGGGCTGAAATATATATTTATATCATGTTATTCATCCTTTGTATTCTTCTACTAAAATTATTTAAAGCTATTGAATTTTCCTCTGAAGGCTGCTTTAACTTTATCCCATATGTATGAATAGTTAGTATTCTCATTATTATTCTTATGTAGAAATTCCACGATTTTAGTTTGGGTTTCTTTGTTGACTCAGATGTAGTTTAACAGTGAACTTTTAAAATTCTAGGCAAAAGGAATTTTTCTTCATGACTGTTTATATATAATTTTTAGTCATTATATCATACAGTGCTAGCTGTATTTTGGAGTTTATTGAGTTTTGTTTTTTTGGTTTTGGGGTTTTTTTTCCTTTAAAAAATGATACTGTTTTATTACTACCAGCAGGAGTGGCCTGCATGGGGTGGTGGGTATGCAGGGCTTGGGGGTACATATAGGTTGTGAGGAACAGGTGATGATTGGGAGGCTGGAAGGAAAGGGGTAGTCTGGATGCCAGGCCCAAGGGCTCACTCCTCAGATTTACTTCTGGAAACAGGTAGACATGATAAAGGAGTCATGGCAAGCTATGGCCATACCTCCAATAAGATTAAGAAATTCTTGGAAATGTAGCTGCACATGACAGTTGAGGTCCAGTTTCTTCATCATGTGGTCAAGGACACTAGGGTCCTTCTTGTTCTTAGTGAAAGCTGCCAGTTCTGTATTCATGAAGGTTAGGAACTCTGTTTTGGAGAGTTTGCAGTTGGTACTATCCTGTCCAGCATGCTTCTGGAAAAGAGCAATCAGAGACTCCATGCACCGTTCAGTCTCTCTAGGGCTGGATATTTTTGGCATGTTGGAGTGGGGCAAGGTACTGAGGCTGAGACCCAAAAGCAGTGCAGCAAGTTCTGGGCCAGCGGTTAGGACTCCTGCCTCTGCTGGGCCCAAGACCCCACACCCCACCAGCCCCACCACCAAGTTTTTGTTTTAAATTACCCAACAAATACTTAATTTCTGGTATATATTTATAAAGCAACTGAAAATATGTTCTATTTTCAGGGTACAGGTTTTGCAATATTTGAGTATTAGATCCATCCTATAAACTTTATAGTTCTTTATATATTACATACATACTTTTCATTCAATCTGACTTGTTATTAGCTGCTTCTCCTCTTCCAGGCCCATGGTAGAAATGCTCCACCTGTCTTTTTAGGTTGGAGATGGCTATTTTGATTGCTTTGCATAATGAAATGTGAGCAAAAGTAGCATGCATCACTTCGAGATAGAAGCCTTTAAATGCTGGTACACTATTTACCATGTTCCCTTTTGCATGGGAAAAGGAATTCAAAATAAAGGAGACTCCACCAAACCTGTATCCCTCAGTGAAGAAAGCAATGAGAACAGTCCCCTGCTGACCCACGATGGACAACTGGTATAGGCAAGAATTAAATCTGCATTCGTTTAAGCTGCTGAGATTCGCAGATTATTTGTTATTTAGCAGGGTAGGTATACAACCCAGTCCACCTATTAGCTTCTTGCTAATAACAGGAGATTCAGCGGTTCTAGGACTTATATTCAGACATGAAATATCAAAAACAAGAAGAAAAACATCTTTCCTCTAGCTTTCTCTTAGGAGCAGGGAAACTCCCTGACATGGTCCAGCAGATGGCCTTTTATACCTCATTGACTAGAATTGTGTCATAAGCCCATTTCTGAACCAATTACTGGCAAGTAGGAAGGGATTTTCATGATGGACGTATACGAATAATCTGGGATGAAGTGGATATTGGAGTGTTGACCACAATGACTTCTACTAATAGTAAAGAATCTCAATTAGTGTATATACATATACTAAGAACTATTACTTTAAAAAAGTAGTTTTTAGAACTATTTTGATGAGTATAAGATATAATCTGCTTTTACCATTCTAGTGTCATTAATTTTCCCCAAATTCTGGATTAAAAATTTTTGGCTTCTTTGGTGATAGTATATATATTATGATTTGTATCTTACTTAGGCCTTTTATTTATAAAAATAGACACGTCATCAATAGAAGCAGATGAAAGGTAAAAATACGTAAAATTGTATCACAGGGTAAGCAGTGATCAGAGTGTTTGTATATTGGCAACTACATGTTTGCATATTGCCTGAGAAAGGCAAAAATGTCACTTTAAACAAGGTTCCCATACTTTTGGACAACTCAGCTAAGTTCAGCTATTGTTTTACTTGCCTAAAATACTTATTCTTGTCTGGATATCAGTTAATTACCAGGTATGCTATCTCCTTGTCAGACACTGCGCCTGTTCAACTTATGTATTTGTAACAAATAGTAGATAATGTAATATTACTGTGGAATTTTCATAGGTTAATTATTTTAGATTTCAATTTACTTAAAAATTATTTAAATCTTACAATTTAAATTAGTTAAAAATATTTGTTCTATTATTTAAGGTGCAACATGGTATTAAAAAGGCAGTATCTTATCATTAGTGATATATTCTCATTGAATAAAAGGCAATTCAGAGACTTTCTTAAGCATTTTAATGCAATGAATTCATACTGTAATCTAACAAACAGCTAAAGAAAGCAATTACTCCCAAACCAAATATAAGCTCTTTGAGGATACATATCAAGTCTTTAAAATACAGTGTCTGGTATAATGACTAAGGTTCAAAAAATACTTGTTGGTAATATGATGTACTGAGAAATAATCAAAATTTTAAAAGTAACTATTTTTTATTGAAATAGCAATCCATACTATTGGTTTAAAAAATGAGAAAACTACCACTACTGATTTCTTGTCTATCCTTACAGAGATAATGTATGCCAACAGGTCTATGCCATTTGTTTACAAATGAAAATATACTATACACAGTACTTTGCAACTTCCTTTTTTCAATTGGTAAAATATTTCAGAGATCATTTCCCATTAGTACCTAAGTCTTTTTGACATTTGCTTTATATCTTTTTGTATAAGTGGATCTAATTTAATCTTCCCCCCATTCATACGTATTGAGGATATTTCCGGTCTTTTGTTAGTGTAAGCAGTGTTGCAATGAGCATTTATTTTTTCACACTTAGTGTATCTGCAAGAGAAATTACTAAAAAGGAAGGGTTTTCACCAATTCATACATCAATGATGAGTCAGACTTGCCATTTTTATGCATTATCCAAAGGATATATACTAATGAATAACTCTAAAAACATTTAATTGACTGTTAAGGGGTAAATGTTGAATGAGCCCTGTCCTTGTATGAAAACACATCTCTATTTTCATTTCACTTCTTTTTCTGATGAATTCAACCAGTTGATTTATTCATGATTTCCAAAGTGATCAATTAATTTCAGGGGTTTACAGGTATTTCACAGACTTTCAGATAGAAGAATAAGTGGCCATTAAAAATAACAGAATAAATACCACCAACAGGAATTTGTGAGAAAAATAGACAGTAGTTTGAAAAAGGATGCTTTCCAAATATTCCTGTATTCTGTTCAGGACTCATCTCTCATTCACATTACCCTACTGTTTTTTAAAATGTTTTATGGGTCCTTTGTGAAAAACTGAAGGTTACTGGATGTATGACTTCGTTTTGCAAATCAAATATTTCTTTAAAATTCAACAAATTTTCAGTGATGTTTAATTAGGCAGAGAAGTGGTTCAGAACTCATTTTAAAACGTGCATTATAATTAGGAAACATCAAAGAGTATTGTTACATTCTAAACAGTAAACAACAGGCTGTTAATGATTTAACAAATTCCAAACATTATCCCACAGTACAGAGGACTGAAGCTTGTTTTTTAAGGCAACTATAGATTAAGCTAATGATTTACTCAATCTCTCTT
Source organism: Smutsia gigantea (assembly GCA_032199065.1). NCBI lineage: Eukaryota > Metazoa > Chordata > Mammalia > Pholidota > Manidae > Smutsia > Smutsia gigantea. The sequence goes on along the minus strand of JAVSCE010007292.1, from coordinate 76,347 downwards.
CTCAAAAAATAGTTTCACCAAACCCTGCATCTATCATTGCCAGGGGCAAGGTTCATGGAATTTTGGAGCTGAGAGAGACCTTAGCTATCTTCCATCTACCAGCAGATGAGGAAACTGGCACAGATTTCCTGGCTGTCCATCTAGATCACTTTGTACCATACTTTTCTGTATCTTTATTAATATATGTAAAAATCTGTCACTACACTAACTGAGATGTCACTGTGATAAGTAACAGGAATATACCAATGAATAAGGGGGGAGAAGTTTCTTACTTTCAGGAGTCTGTGTGCTGGGGGAAAAGCACATACCCATGAACAGAAAATACTCTAGGGCAAGAATAGGAAATCTGGTTAGGGCCGATTAGCCTTTCTCCCCTGGGCTTGTTAGCAGTGGTGGCACGCCTGTCCCATTATGTCACTGCTTCCCTAAGAGCCAGGACATTTTCATCACAGTTATAATCCTGTACACTGTGTTGCCCTTCACAGGTTTTACAACTTGTCTCCATTAATGTAACCGATCCTCACAGGAATTCCTGGGGCTGATGTTTTTATCTCCATTTCCTAATGAAGGAACCCTATACCTAAAAGAGGGGTGACTTGCCCAGAGCCTCACAGCCAGAAAGTTGAAGAACTGGGACTAGAACTCCAGGCTTCCGGCCTTCAGTCCAGTGAGTTGGTCATACTGTGAATCAACTTGACTTTCCCAAATTCCAAATATTTAGTTTTCTGGGAATTCTGAGGCTGCCACAGAAGGGAGATCCTGCAGTGGAAGCTTGGGGAGCCTAAATATCCAAATTATAACATGCTTTCTTGGAAAGAGAAAACAGTAGCACCCAAAAATTCCATGGAAGTACTTTGTGGCTGTTAATGAACTGTGAGGATGGCATTTTCTTAGAAGCATGAAAACATAGTCCGCTTTGATCTCCTCGGTTTGTTTGTTGCATTCCTTGTCATGGGGGTAAGGAAACTTGAAAATAAAATACCACTGAAATTAAATGTGTTTGGAAAGAAGTTTGCCAAAATGTTACCAGTCTCTGGGTGATTGGATTACAGGTTAACTGTTTTATTTTTCTGCATTTTTCACATTTCCTATAATCAGAAATGATGTAATTTTATATAATCAGAAATTATATAATTCATCTATAGATATATATAATTCTCAACCTATTCAAAAGGGAAAGAAATTCAAACTTTCTTAAACTGGATACTTGGATGGATAGACATTTGGAACCTCTCCCAATAAATAAACATCCTTTAAAAAAACCCATCTGTGAGTAAGCTAGAGAATTCATTCAAGCATTCATTCATTCATCTAACAAATATTTTATGGAGCACCCACAGTGCATCAGGCATATTTAGGCACTGGGAGTACAACACTGAATAAAACAGATAAAATTCTTGCATTCATGGACCTTCCATTTAAGAGGGGGAGACCATAAAAAAATCAGGATGAGTATAATAGAATACATTAAATGGTGCTCAATGATGAGAAGAAAAATAACGCAGGGAGGAAGGACAGAATGGTTGGGGTGGGGGTATTTTGGATAGGGTATTCAGGGAAGGCATCACTGTGGTGGTGACCTGAAAGAGGTGACGTAGTGAGCCTGATGGGATTCTGGAGGAAGAGAAACCCAGGCAGAGAGAGCAAGTGCAAAGACATGGGGCAGGGGTGTGCTTAGCATGTTCTAGAAACAGCAAGATAGGGAGAGTGTCTGGCAGATCATGAGCAATAGGGAGAAGGGTAGGAGACGCCATCAGCAGAGAAGGAGTATAATCTGACTTAACGCTTTAGGATCGCTGTGGCTGCTGTCGTAAGGAGAGAATGAAGGCAAACAAAGGCAGAAGCTGGGAAAAGAGACTGAGAGACTGTTGCAATTCCTAGGCAAGTGGAGTTAGTGGCTTCAACCAGGACGGTAGGAATGGAGGTATGAGAAGTATACAGCGTCCGGATATATTTTGGAGGTGGGGCCGACAGGATTTGCCTATATATTTAATGAGGGTTGTAAGAGAAAGAGTCAACAGTGACTCAAAAGTTTCCAACTTAGCAACTAGAAAATTGGAGTTGTCATTCTCTAAGGTAAGAGAGACTATGGGAAAAGCAGATTTGAGGTGGGCAGAATCAGGAGCTCATTTTTTGACGTGCTAAGTTTGAGATGGCTATCCTCTATCAAAGTAGAAGTGCTGATTTGACACGTGGACCTACTCTTTGGGAGTTCAAGAGAGTGCTTTGACCTAGAGAGATAAAGTTGGGAGTTGCTATGAGTACATAATAGGGACATTTGGCAAAATTGGAATATGGACTATATATTTGAATATGTATTGTAATATGTTAGTAATGTTAAATGCCTTGAATTTGATAACCATGCATGTATGCCTAAGGGACTAACCTTGATTTAGGAAATAGCTCTAAAGCATTTCAGAGTAACAATTCATCAAAAATAACTATATATAGAATAGAGAAAGAGAAAATGAAAAACTAAGGAGGAAATGTTAAAAGTTGGTTAATCTGGGTAACAGGTATGTAGAGTATCTCTATATTATTCTTGTGACTTTTCTGTAAGTTTGAAATGTTTCTAAATAAAAGGTTGAAAAATATTGTTTGGAGTATGCTGCTAATTACTTCATGCAGATTTTTTTCCCAGACCAGATTTGGGATAAATTTTTTTCACATATGTTTTATATAGTATTTTATATGTATGGCAAATTTCACAACAACAAAATAATGAGGGCTGACTAAATGTATATACATGGAAATATGTTGTTCAGTAAAACAAGAAATTACAGGCCTTTGAATTGCAAACCCCTTTGGTTAAAGAAACATTGTTCGTGTACACACACACACATACAAAGTTGTGCTTGGTTAATGTCTGAAAAGATCCAAAAGAAACTTGAACAGTGATGATCTCTAAGGAGTCCAGTTATAATTTCCTCCTATAGCTTTCTCTCCTTTCTCAATATGACTTTCCCTGTTTCCTTTCCAACACCTCACTGCCAAGCTGATTGGAAAGGCAGCTACTTCTACCTTTCAAAGGTTAAATTGTGAAGTTAAACACATATGCCAGAATTTCTTTTTAACACATAGAAATGGTTTGTCTTAATTCTCTTCCATCTAACCCAACACACAAAAATACTCAGTCTCTGAATACTTCTGAATTCCCACCAGCTCATGTGGGGAATAATTAAGAATGATCAGCAGACAAACAGACCAAAGGAATGGAATTTAGTCTGAATTCCCACCAGCTCATGTGGGGAATAATTAAGAATGATCAACAGACAAACAGACCAAAGGAATGGAATTTAGAACTCAGAAATAAACCCAAGCATATATGATCAACTAATATTTGACAAGAAAGTCAAGAATATTCAATGAAGAAAAGAGAGTCTTTTCAATAAGTGGTACTGGGAAAATCAGATATTCACATGTAAAAGAATAAAACTGGACCCTAACTTACACCACAAAAATTAACTCAAGATGGATTAAAGACTTAAGTGTAAGACATGAGACAATAAAACTCCTAGAAGAAAACATAGAAAAAAAGCTCCTTGACTGGATCTTCGTAATTATTTTTTGGGGAGTCACATGTAAAGCACAAAGCAACAAGATAAAAAAATAAATAAGTGGGATTAAATCAATTGAGGAAGCTTCTGCATGGCAAAAGAAATCATCCACAAAATGAAAAGACAACCAATGGAATGGGAAAAGTATTTGCAAACCATATATCTGATAGGGGATTAACATCCACAATATATAAAGAACTCACACAACTCAACAGCAAAATAATAATAATAGCCAATTTAAAAATGGGCAAAGGACCTGAACAGACATTTTTCCAAAGAAGATATACAAATGGACAACAGGTACATGAAAAGATGCTCAACATCACTAATCATTAGGGAAATGCAAATTAAAACCACAATGAGCTATCATCCCACTTCTGTTAGAATGGCTATCATAAAAAGATAAGGCATAATGGATACTGGCATGGATTGAAGAAAGGGAACCCTTGTGCACTGTTGGTGGGATTGTAAATTGGTATAACCACTATGGAAACAGTATAGAGATTCCTCAAAAAATTAAAAATAGATCTAACCTATGATCCAGTAGTTCCAATGAGAGAAATATAACCAAAGGAAATGAAAACACTAAAAAGATAGCTGCATTCTATGTTCATAGTAGCATTATTTATAATAGCCAAGAAATTTAAACAAATTAAGTGTCTATCAATGGATGAATGGATAAAGAAGTTGTGATATATATATGTATATATAATTCACTAATATGCTATAATCACACATAATTCATTGTGATTTTATATATATTATATATTATATTATATATTATATGTATAATTCAGTCATAAAAGTGGAGGAAATCCTGCCATTTGCCAACAACGTGGTGGGACTTGAAGGCGTTATGCTAACTATGTTAAACAGAGAAAGACAAATACTGCATGATTTCACTTGTATGTGCCATCTAAAAAACAAAGCAAAAAAGACAAAAGAAAATCCTTACCAAGCTCACAGAGAAAGAGATCAGATTTGTAGTTACCAGGGGCATGGGGTGGGGAAGGGGAATTTGAGGCAGGTGGTCAAAAGGTACAAAAATCCAGTTACAAGATAAATAAGTCCTAGGGATGTAATGTACAGCGTGAGGACCATAGCTAACACTGCTCTGTCACCACAGGAAAGTTGTTAAGACAGTAGATCCTAAGAGTTCTCACCATAAGGAGAATTTTTGTTCTTTTTACTGTATCTATGAGATGACAGATGTTAACTAAACCTATTGTGGTGATAATCTCACAACATATGAAAACCAAACCATCATGCTGTACACCTTATACAGTGATGTATTTCAATTATTTCTCAGTGAATGTGGAAAAATAAAAAAAGAATGACGAAGTCCTTGATTCTTTGATGGTTTAAATGGTGTTATTACAGTGTGAGAGCAGTTGTGTCTCCTTTCCTGTTTCCCAAATAAAAAGGTATCCGGTAGTAGTCCCGGTCCTAAAGCCAGAGCTGTGCAGGGGAGGTTATCAGTGGCGATCTTCTCAGATGCTGGAGTCTTTCAGGAAATCCAACCTTTCCATTGAGGTAAGAGGCTCAACAAATATGGCATCTCTCCCGCATTTATTATGGCAGCTAGCCAGGAACTTCTGAGAGGGTCATTTTCCTTTGGAGAGGTGGGAAATTTTAGGAGAGTAGCCTGTGGAGTCATGCTTGGAAGGATAGACCCTTGCAAGACCTCTTATAATTTATGATGGGCGTTGGCCAGCAGCTGCTGTTAACCGCAGCTCAGCCCCCCTGGAGAACACAGTTACTGCAGAGTCTGCTTTTCTGGCTTGCCTGCTGAGACCCACGTGGAACCTCGGTAGGCACCGTAGGTGGTATGTCATTCCTGGGTTCTCAGAAGGCAACAGAAACCAACCTCAAACCCTTACAAAAGAATTCAGGCTGTTTAACAGTGGGGATCTTCCACTCAAGGCGTGTGAATGAATGTCAGCCTTCCTCATTTAGAAATACATACCCTGGTATATATTTTGCCAACTGTGTCAGTGTGTGTGAAGACTGGAATCTGTCCTTAATTCAAGCTGCTAAATTCAGTTCAATTAATCCTAACTATTCATCAAATGCCTTTCAATTTACTCTGGTAAACACAGAAATGAAGTCAGAAAGAGAGGAAAGTCACATTTTTGGAGTCCATGCTATGTATTTGCTTTAATTTTTTCTGAAATATTTCTCATAACAATCCTGAGAGGCTGTGCAGTTTAGATGAAAGGTCCGGGCTCATGTAATGGAGAGTCAGGATACTGGAAGTTAAATAAAATAGAAATTTCTTTTTTGCTCATGTAAGATTCCAGAAGTACGTGCTCCAGGTCTGGTATGATGGTTCTGCTCCAGGGACCCAGGGACTTTCTATCTTGTTGCTCAGCCAGTCCCTAGGTGTTACTGTCATCTGCATGGTCCCAGATAGCTGTCCACCCCATCCTATATTCCCTCCTTTGCATATATCATTTCTCCTTACAGACTGTTTGTCAAAGTTTAGCCTCATGGCCAAATCTACCTGGGAAATATAGGTTTTATTATGGGCAATAAAATGCCAGGCTAAAAAGCAGAAATTCATTTACATGAGAGAAAAGGAAACAATAGCTATTTCTAGTGATGGTTATATAGATATATACATAGGTAGTTATGATGATTCCCATTTCACAGTTATGAAGCTGAGATTCATACAGGTTAAAATAACTTACCTAAGATCCCTGGTTTCACTACACTATACTACCTCTCTCTAATGCTGTGTGATCAGTGCTGGAGGCTTTTGGCTAAGCTATTCCTGCCAGAATTGAGCCCTAAAATGCCAGAACTATACATCTCCACAATAAGTTCTGTATCCTTTATGTAAAGAGAAATATGACTGATGAAAACTACTTAAGGTGGAGAATGTAAAAGGCTCGAATGATCTGTCTTAGCAAAGGAAAATTAAGTTTTCAGTAGGTGGAAATTCCACTCAACTATGGGAAGAACAACAATCCAAGCAGCCGGGGCAGCAAGGAGAAAGCAGGACCCTCCCTCTCTCTGGTTTTATGCCCTTATCATAGAATAGTCACTGTCACATTGTAACATGAAAGCAGCCATAGATTAGAACATACAAAAGCAAACAGGCATGAATGTGTTTCAATAAAATATTATTTATGGACACAGAAATTTTGTTTTCATGTTTTTATGCACACCAAGACATTATTCATCTTTCGATTTTTTTCAACCATTTAAAAATGTAAAAATCATTTGAGCTCATAGGTCATTTTAAAAGAGATGATGGGTACATCCATACTGTGCACAACTACTCAGCAATGAAAAGAAACAAAACTTTTTTCTTTTTTGTGGAGCAGATAAAAGCAAAGAATAGTTTAATAAAGCAAAGTCCACACCAAAGGAGGGAATGTGGGTGTGCTCCAGAGGTGAGCAGCCAGAAATAAACTCTTGATATGGGACGGATCAAGACGTCCAAACAACTTGGATGAATCTCAAGGGTGTTGTGCTGATGTGGAAAATTCAATACCAAAGGTTGCTCACGGTATGATTCCATGTATACAATATTCTCAAAATGACAAAACTACAGAAATGGAGTACACATTAGTGGTTAGGGGTTAGGGTTAGAGATAGGGGTATGGTTGTGATTCCAAAGGGCTGGCATGAGGGAGATCCTTCTGATAATGGAATAGTTCTGTGTCTTGATTGAGGTGGTGACTACCTGTATCTATGCACATGATATAATGACCTAGACACACACACACACATGCACACACACACACAATGCCAATATGAATTCCCTGGATTTTATATTGTACCATAATTATGTAAGATGTGTGAAACATGGGGAAACAGTGATGGGTACATTTCCTGTTTGCACCTCTAGCCCTAAGTAACCACTAAAGTACTCTTGTCTCTATAGATTTGTCTCTTCTGTGTGTTCCATATACGTAATGCATTGTAGTTTTAATTGGAACATGCTTGATATTCAACAATATAAAATTTCTTTCACTAATTCTCTAGTACCAGCAATGGATATGATTTAAAACCCTGCTTAAATTTAGCAGAAGAGCCTCAAGAATACAGCTTTGTTAGGGATGAAATTGAAGGATATTAAGTAACATGTAGGAGAAATTAGTATTAACACATTTGCATGTACACTGTTTGCTTTAAAAATTTGATAGGCAAAGTCAGCTGAATTTGTCATGGAGTCATGCCGTGCAGCTGTTATACTGTTCCCCATCCATAGGGGATACAAAATTGATCTGGGTATTTTCAAAGCAGGAGGCATTGGTACTTTGACAGAGTCCTATTACAGTGACAGTATTCTGGTTATGCCAAATGTCTAATGTACACCTAATGATTGTGTTATACACAAAAAGCTGTTATGCACTGATTACCAACTGCTGTTTATAATCTTTTGAATGCATTTTTCTGATGCTGAAAGAGTGATGAAAAAAGTCACAGGGGGAGAAAATGTAAGAGAAAGTGATCCATAAACAATGGGGCTTCAGATAGCTCCATGTGGCTGCATCAAGCCTCATAATGTCTAAGAGTCTCTGACAAGTTTTAGAACCATGATAAATTTCTAGACTTAATGGAAATAAAGCAAATAGTAGCCTCTGATTTAATATGTACATGGGTGTCAGAGTTAGGGTAACACTTGATGGCATGAGTCCTTTGGGACTCAGGCCTGCTGGCAACTGCTGAGCCTACCGTACCTTAACCATAATCATCAGTCATCCCAATCAATCAGAGATCAATTTTCCTGTGGGGAAACTTCTTATGTAAGCGCTCAGGGCTATTTTCTATGTTTGTTATGCTCCAATTATATTTTCAAATATTTGAGAGGTCTAGTAGAGTGGGCAAATAAAAGAGCTTGGTTGCTTTGAGCAGGGTAGGTGTTATTGATACCTGCAAATTGAGCCATCATGATAGGAAAGCAATTCCCAAATGGGAGCAGATCCTGAAACTCTGCTATCTCCTTTCCATGTGACATTAGGAGGCAATCATTTTGGAAGAAAAGTGAAGGAGTAGCAAGAATAGGGGAATATCTTCCCTATGGTGGGACTTAGAAAAACTGAAACTAGTTTAGCTCGACTACAGCAGAGGATGCAGGGAGGAAAGTGGCAAAAGATGAAGCAGAGCAGGTAGACCAGAGCCATAAGCAATGTTAAGGTAATTTGTTTAAGGACAATGGGGAGTTATTAAAAGATTCTGAGTAAAGGAGTGGCGTGATGGGACTTGGAGTTTCAAGCTTCCCTTTGCATGCAGGGTGGAGAACAAGGAGGCCGGAGGCAGGGAGACCTGGTAAGAGGTTATATCAGAACTCCATAGGAGAGGGGCCCATACCTGCACTGTCACAGTGGGGGTGGCCGAGAAGAAATATGTACATGGTGGAATCTACAGTGATTGAGTGGATGTGGCGAGGGAGGGAAAGAGAGGAGTCAAGAATAATCCTCTGGCTTGGGCAATAAGGTGCCTGTTGGTGTCATTTACTGAGACAGAGATCAATATGGAAGGAGCTGGTTGGGATGGTGTCCAATATGGACAGATTAAAGTTTTAATGACCAGAAGGAAAATACATAAATAATTGTTATGCATCTGAAGCTCAGAAAGAGGAAAAGGAAAGGTAAAGATTTGAGAGTCAAACCTTGAAGCTATGAGGTAAATGAGATGAGACAAGACTATGGGGACACTGGGACCCAGAGAGGGTGGCAATGTCACCAAGAGAGTACTATTGGGGCTGGGATCACAACCAGGTGTTCTGAGTCTGAGTGCTGTGGTCTTGCCTAAGGACCCAGCATGCTGGGAGAGCAACTCAGCGTGGGAATTGAGAGCCCTGATTCAGGAAGAAGACAGAGCAGTTTGAATCCCAACCTGACCAGATATAAACCAAGTGATATTAGGCAAGTGACCTAGTCTCCTTATCACTTACTTTCTTAAGCTATGGTAGGAAGATTAAAATAATAATATCAGTCCCAAGGATGTTGGAGATTTACTGAGAAAGCATACCCAAAGCATCTGTCTCAGCATAAGCAGTAACTGTCCCTGTCATGTTCAATGACTAGAAGGAACAAGTTTCTCTGAAGATGATTACATATAGATTATGTTGAAGGATATGGATTTGAATATTTTAATTTAAATTTAGTCAACTTTCACTTTTAATTCTCATTTTAAATGTTTAATTTTAACTTGCACAAATTGCCATTTTTCCCTTAAACAGTAGTGGTATGATTGAGGATTGGTTGGCCAAAGATCAAACTTAATGTAGGAAGAGATGACAATTTGCATTATATTTTGGAGGAGCTCTGCCTAAGGCTGAGAAAGACACAAGAACAACTTCCAAAGTCACACTTACATTAGGAACTTTTGGTATTATATATATAGAAATAGTCCATTTCTCTATAAAGAATAGAGTACTATATCTGGAGGGGAAAATGCCTGCAGCATGGGCAGTACTGTTCAGTCTATGGGGGAAGAAAAAGCCCATACAGAAAGAACAGGATAAATATGCTAAGTTTATACAATATGTGCTCTGTGATAAATATTCTAAGCATGTACTTCAATAATTCTCTCATCAGAGCAACCTTGTTACACCCACCATCAGCAGATACTGATAATTAATCAACTGAAATGAATCTTTACAGAATAAACAAATCTGTTATACATGAATGATGATTATGTCTCTTTCAGTTATGAAGGCTTTTCATAACTTATTCATGCTAACGTTATGAAGACTCCTCCCTTAGGAAACAAAATCTTTTTTTTTTTTTTTTGGTGAGACCTCTATTTAGATTGTTTCTAGTGATCAGTGGCATTTCAGCCATATCCAGTGGGTACAGGTGATTGTAAGGAGCATCTAGGGGTTCTGGGGTGTTATTCCATTACATTCTCCAGAAGGGAGAGGATGGGCCCCTTAATCTGTTTCACAAACATTTGTAGTCTTGCTGGCAGAGCTGGGATGGTTTGCCTGACTGTACTCATGGAAGTGGACGTGATAGCTGTCCAGATGGGAGCAAACAGCTATACTGATAAATCTCTGCATAGGCTGCTCTGCAGCTTATGCACACAGGTTAACTTCTATGGCTAAGGAATATGGAAAGAAAGTAGATTATGCCAGTCAAAAAAACCTCAGGTTGATCATGAAGAAAATAACAGCTATATGACTAATATGTACAGATATACTCTACATTGTTGCTAATACCATTTTCATACTCATATTAAAGATGTCTCTCAAATTTTTGCACATCTTATGAGCAGAGGCTCTGATGGCCTTTGCTCCAAATTATCTTATCAGGACATTTGTATAACAAACAGGAAATTCCTGGACATAAAACAGCATGCTGACTGTCCCTTGCTCAGGTTCCCTAACTCAGAGATCCTCTCCTTTAATGAAACCCATGGCATGGGCAGGTATCACCTAGCCCTCTTTGTGTTGCCCTGTGGAAAGTGGAACTTGGGGAAACCAAAGCTGTCATTTTAGCTGTTGCTGTTACTGTGATAAACTGTCCTTTGTCTCTGACCCAGGAGTCTCATGTCTTTTGCCAGCATCCATGGAACTTGTTAGCTTGCAAGTAGACTAAAATCCCAGACCCTTTATAGTTCCCAATACCAGATGTCTAATACTCACTATTAGTTATTTTCCATTTTAACATACCTTAAAAAATTGACTCTGTAGTTCCACTCATAAGATGAAGTTTAGGATAATTGATCTGTTGTCAGAACAAAAGGAAGGTATTTCTGAAAGCCAAATAGTCAAAGCATGTTCTACATCACCCATAATATAGAATTAGAAAATACTTGTATATATTTTAAAGATAAATACCATGCACAAAGAATGAAAAAATAGAATACTGTTTTTCTAAAGAGTCAGACATAAAATTTTAGAAAGGGAACTTAAAAATTATTTGATTCAACTGACTCCCTCCATTTCAAAAATATCCCCATGCACAGCACCCCCATGACACTCTAGCTCTAGATCAGTACTATTCAATAGAAATATAATGTGTGCCCCTAAATAATTTAAATTTTTCTATTAGCCACATTAAAAATATTAAAAGAAACATCTGAAATTAATTTTAAGAACATATTTTGTTTAACCCAACATGTCTAAAATAGTTTCCATATATCATAAATTTAAAGATTATTCAATGAGGTATTCTACATCTGATTTTCTATACTAAAATCTTCGCAGTCCAACATGTATTTTATACTTTCAACGTATCTCAATTCACACTAGCCACATCTCAAGAGCTCAGAAGCCACATGGGGCTCATGGCTACAGTCCTGGACAACAGAAGATCTAGAGACACCTTTTCCTCCCACCACTTCTATTCCATAGCCTATCAGCAGAGGCTTCCAAAAATGTAAATGCCGGTGGTAGCTCTTGGGGCTGGCCCCGCTGGGACAGCTATCAACACTTAACCAGGGACTTTAGAGGAAATTGCCTGCCACAGACTGTGACATACACATCGAGAGAGATCAAGTTCACCTTTTGCTGTTCTGCCTCACGAAGCTGGCAGCCACTTATCTGACCTATGAATCTTGCCAGGGTGGGTGATGGATCAAGTGGAGGTCTCCCCCTTATTAAAGGACAGTTTACAAATTAAGTGCAGAGGCCATCACTGTCCTTAATAGATACCACCCCATCTGACTCTCACCAAAGTAAATGGCTTCCTATTCTACCTTGTGTCTGAGGTTGGCTGACTGGCTGGCTGTCCAAATGCATCAGGAGAAGAAATAGAATGTTAGTACTTGACTGACCCTCTTCAAGAGCACTCATTTCAGTGGTGAAGAAACTGAGTCCTAGAGAGAAGTGATTTGTCCACAGGGGTATGGCTGCTCAGTGGCAAAATCGGATTGGAATTAAGAACCAGGTCCCCTGATCCTTAGTCCATCACATCAAGTCTCAAGTCACTTATTTTGACAATGTTGATAAAACTAATGAATCAGGTCATTTACCAGGAAAGGCCTAGGATTTTACTGTACCCCAAGACTACAGGCAGTTCACCTTCCCCCCTAGTTCCAATCTCCTTTCCCTAGTCATCTATACACACCAAAGCTTCACATACAAAACAAACAGAAATAATTACTCCTTACAGTGATTGAACAGGATGCAGAAATAGAGAATAATGAGTTTCCTGCTTTAGAAAGGGAGGTCAGGGAAGGCATTTGAAGGATGAGAAAGGATCAGGAAGAGAGGCTGGTGGTGCTCCCAGCAGAAGAAAGAACAAGGGCAAAGGCCCTGGGGTGAGAAAAGCTTGCAGGGGAACTGAAGGCAGCCAGGAAGTGAGGGCCTGGAGGGCCAGAGAAGCACGAGGGGCCACGTTATGTGAAATCCTACAAAGAATATGTTGACATTCAGCTAGAATTTAGTTTCTTCTGCCTCTTTTGATATATGGTGTGTTTCATTTTAATTTTAAATGTTGGTGTTTAAAGATCCTCTTTGCTGCCTTATGACCATAAGAGTATTAGCCCTGCCACCTGCAAGGGTCCTTGGAGGCTGAATGTGCTGGCTTCTGTTTCTAGCAGTGGATCCCTAATGGACTCAAGACAGCTGCAGCGGGAAGTAAGATGAAGCACTGCAAAGGCTGTTGGACCTGAGGCTCCAGCTGTGATTGTGTCCAACTGACAAACAAGTTCAGACAAGAACAGTCTGGTCCAGTATCTTTTAATTGAAAACCTAGAGCTAGCACTAATAGGTTGTTCTTAAATACTCAAGTGCTTTCATGTTCTCTGACTCACTGGAGTTTCAATCTCCAGCTTCAGAAGTAGATTTGCCAATTCTTCCAAATTGATCTACCTCCCTCCTTTCCCCCACCCCTATGTTTCCCTGCCTTGGAAAGATTCTGAGACAGTGAGCCTAGACATAAATAGTGTTTGTTCATCTGTGTATTAGAATACCAGCAGTAAAGGTAGAATGGAATAACAGAATACTAGAGCTGGGAGGGGTCTCAGAGAACAGCTCTCATTCTAGTATTATTATTTACAACATATTCTTATGTGCCAGATGATTTGTATACATTCAATTCAATATCATAGCATCGTTGTGAATTGGTGTTTTTATCTGTTTCATAGATTGGGAGACTGGTGCTCAGAGAGGTTAATAACTGACCAAATGTTGCATAGCCAAAAGTGGCATAACTGGGACTCAAAATCAAGGTCTACTTGGTTTCTAACTCGCCATGCTAGATGAAACTAGACAAACAGAGAGAGAAAGATTGATGCGGAAATAATAACAAGAACCAATGGTAAAATCTACACCCCCTCCCCCAACTACTAGGTCTCTTTTCTCTATATATCAATTAGCTATAAAGAAGAACGTAAAAGTGAGAAATACTATCTGTATAGTTTTATTGTTGCTTTGTTTTTTTAATAAAAACACAGTTCCCATTAAACCAGTCTTTGTAAGACTGTTTTTCCAAACATCCAGTTTCTTAAAAAATTATAGAGCTCTTGACAGAGTTTCAGGGATTCTTGCAAAAAACAGCTACACTAGAAAAAAATGCTGCAGAAGGCCAGGCCTGGAGAGCTCTTTGTATACACTGCTGGCTGCTGCATCTTCTTCCCCCGTAGACATTGGCCTGCCTAATACGGCCATCCTGAGCGCACTGAGGGACCAGGGCAGCCTAAGCTTGATTTGCTTCTCCTTTGAGTGGTGTTGCTGGGCCCAGGGGACCCCAGCCAGACCATCAGCACAAACTTGGGCTTGGTGCCAGACTATGGATATATTCTGGGCTGGGCCATGGAAACTGGGCTCAATCTCTTTAATGACTTTTGGTGGAATTCTCCTGAGCAGTCAGTTTTGCTCTACGGGGAACATATGGGATTATGGTTAATGGCATCAAATATTCTGCTCTAAGAATTACTATTTCTCTAAGATTTGCCACGCCCATGACAACATTTTCAGAACAAGGTGTGTTAGGCAAAATAAGAGCTCCCCAAAAATGTGCACATCCTGATCCTCAGAACCTGTCAGTGAATATGTTATATTACATGGCAAAAGAGAATTGAGGTAGCAGATGGAATTAAAGTGCTAATTGTTATGGGCTGAATTGTGCCCCCCTCAAAATTTTATGTTGTAATACTAACCCCCAGTAACCTTGAATGTATTTGGATGTAGGGTCTTTAAAGACGTAATTTGTTAAAATGAGGTCATTAGGGTGGTCCCTAATGCAGAATGACCAGTATCTTTATAAGAAAAGACTAGGACACAGATACCCACAGGCAAGTCCATGTGAAAGAAAAGGAAACCAAGGAGAGAAGCCTCAGAAAAACTAACAGTGCTGCCACCTTGATATCAGACTTCTAGCCTCCAGAATTGTGAGAAAATAAGTTTCTGTTGTTTTAGTCCCCAGTCTGTGTCATCTAGTTATGGCAGACCTAGAAAACTAAAACACTGATCATTTGACCTTAACATTGGAAGGTTATCCTAGATTATCTGGATGAGCCTGATGTAATCAAAGGGTCCTCAAATGTAAAAAGCAAGGCAGAAGAGGTCAGAGCAATGTGATATGAGAAGAACTGGACCCACTGTCCCTAGCTTTGAAGTCAGAGAAGGAGGGCCAGGAGCCACGCAATGTATGTGGCTTCTAGAAGCTGAATCAGGCGAGGAAATGGATTGTCTCTTAGAGCCTTCAGGAAATAAAACAGCTCTGCTGGTACCTTGATTTTAACCCATTTCAGACCTCCAAATTATAGGACTACAAGATTATAAATTTGTGTTGTTTGAACACTAAATTTGTGGTAATTTGTTACAGCGGCAACATGAAACAGACACAAGGAGTCTAAGCCCATCTGTAGAACACAACAGGATATAAGGCATGAGTTTTGCTTAAACAATATCAATTTAAGATACTTACACCAGTAAACCTTGTAGCCTGGGGATGTGAATTGAAATTGGCAATGTATGTCCATCCACAAATCAGTAATAGCTGTACCATATTTTAGAGGTTTTCTTTGCTTCTGGCAAAGTTCTGTATAACTTGAGTGCTTGTGAACTAATCATTTATTTTTGAATCAAGATATTTGGCTATTATCCAGGACACTATGATGAATTAAATTGTGAAGTTAATAACTGGTATTCCTTTTCCCCAGCAGACCCCTGGTAATTGCTATTATGGCCCCCACTTCTGTTTTGGGGTAACTTTCAATGCATATATTGTATAGTTGGTAAAACTGAGGGTCCACCTATGTTCGGCTGAGGAGGGGGGGCAGGTGTTCACATGCTTGTGTATACCAGCTCTGCTCTCAGAAACTAGCTGTTCAAAGTCTTGCTCTCAGGGTATATAGTATCTTGAAGCTTTGGGGATTTGTTTTCAATCACACTTCCTCAAGGTATCTTATGTTTCCTTGTTCTGACTCAATTCCTCTCTCCTCTTCCTCCCCTTTTAACTCTAAAAGTGTTGACGCAGTTTTCTCCTTTGGATCTCCTAAGAAGCTAGGTCATATTAATTTCTGAGCTACCTTTAGCCCACTCTCAGGGAAGGCTTATCATGCTTGATCTGACTCTCGACAGGATTCCAGAAACAAACGGCTGCAGCAGAGGGGCTTTCTGGGTCCTGGAGCTGTTGAATCGTAGCTGCAAGGTCAGAATGTGGGAACTCTCCATTTACCTATTTCAGGGTGCTCCTTTTGCACCGTCACACATGTCCTTTAGCAGGCCAGTCATTACCTTTGCAAAATGCAATTCACACAAAGGATCATTATTGCAATTCGTAGTTATGTACCTGAAATTTCTGGTAGATGATGTGTTTTGCTGGATACCCTTTCCAGCAATCTAATCAGAGAGCATGTTGGTAGTGCTACCTTTTGTTTGCTTGTTTCTCATGGGGGCTGAGGAAAATCAGATAGTTTAAGAGCCTGATCAAAGGGCATGCACAAGGCATGGCTGCTCTGGAAAAGGTGAAAGCTCAGAGCAGGACACTCTGCTCACTTTTCTGACCTCTGCAGGGCTTGGGGTCATGCTCAAGCCGTGTGCTTTTCGCCCATGAGCTTTCCTCATGATTTGAGGTGGCTGCTTTTCCAGCAGGTCAGGTTAGCATCTGGTGCTGTAAAACACAAGTGGCTTTGCAGTCTGTATTGGTCTCCTCTGACTGCTGTAACAAAGTACCACAAACTGGGTGGCTTCAAACAGCAGAAATTCATTCTCTCCAAGTTCTGGAGGCCAGAAATCCCTAATCAAGATGTCTGCAGGGCCATGCTCCTCTGAGACTCTGCACAGAATCCTCTCTCACCTCTTCTTAGCCTCTGGTGGTGGCTGCTGATCTTTGAAGATCTTGGCTTGCAGCTGCATCCCTCCAATCTCTGCCTTTTACCACCTGGTGTTCTCCTGGGTGTCTGTGGCCTCTCACAAAGACACCAGTCACAGTGGATTAAGGGCCCACCCTACTCCAGTATGACCTCATTTTACTAATCACATCTTCAATATCCAAGGAAGTCAAGTCTGGAGGTAATGGGGATTAGGACTCTGTGGGGACATAATTCAGCCCACTGTGAGGCCTCTTCAATCAAAATTCAGTGCCAGCTACTTTTAAATGGTAGGGAAGAGGGTGGCCTGGGGACAGACAGGAGAGACAAGTATGAGACAAGTCACTTATCCAGAGAGTGCTAACCTTGTCAGGACAAGGCAAAGTGGTAGGAGGCAGAGTGGCAGGTGCCCAGCCAATTTATTCTGTCTTCTCAGATGTTTCACATCACCCTAGTATTTACAGGTCACATGGAAGTCAAGGAGCATCTTTCCTATGGAACCCTTTTCAGGGTGCATGATAATTTAACTTTTGGAAAATTTCATATACTTGGGGGAATTCCAGAATGAATGAGGAAGCTTAATTAACTGAGTCAGACTCCAAATGTAAGTTGAAATACACTTTTATCCCTTTGTGGATACACTTGTATCTATAGTGCGCAAAGTTTAGTAGGTGAACTAATGCTCCCTGGCTCCCCCAAAAGACATCTGTATCCTAATCTCTAGAGCCTGTGAATGTTACCTTATAGGGCAGAGCCTTGTGGATGTGATTAAGTTAATGATCTGGAGGCAGATAGACTATCCTGGATCATCTGGGTGGGCTCTAAATGCCATCACAAGTGACTTTATAAGAGGGAGGTCCAGGAAGATGACAGACAAGAGGCTGTGAGAGAGGTAGAGTCAGAGAGAGAAGATGCTGTGTCTGCTGGCTTTGAAGGTGTAGGAAGGGGCCATTTGGCCCTGGCGAAGGCAGAGAAACAGATTTTCCCCTAAATCTTCTGGAACGAGCATGGCCATGCTGACTGCTTGATTTTAGCTCCTTAAGGATCATTTCTAAATTCTGACCTCCAAAACTGTAAGAGAATAAATTTCTGCTGTTTTAAGCTACCAAGTGCGTGATGGCTTTGCTAGAGAAGCAGTAGTCTTAAAATTCTGACACATGCTACAAACGGATGAACCTTGAAGACATTATGCTAAATGAAATAATCCAGTCACAAAAAAGACAAATATTTATGATTCCACTTTTATGAGGTACCTAGAGGAGTCACATTTATAGAGACAGGAAGTAGAATTACTTGCCGGGGGCTAGGGAGAGAGAGGAATGGGAGTGGCTGTTTAATAGGCATAGAGTTTTAGTTTTATAAGTTGAAAAGAGTTTGTGAGATTGGTCAACAATGTCAGTGTGCTTAACACTACAGAAACATAGACTTAAAAATGGTTAAGACAGATTTTATGTTAAGTATATTTTACTACAAATTGTTTTAAAGCACATTTATATTACAAACAGGGAGCTTCTTTAAAAATAAAATATGCAGCATGTAAAGTGATCTTGTTACAAGAGTTTGTATTTTCTCTGCACCTTTTAAATCCCTTTAAAGTAGCTGGGGCCACTGCTCCACATGAGCTTTGGACTTGTCCCCTGCCATCTTTTTCTCTATCAAGTCTCTTGTTTTTGCTTTTGTCTTTATTCTTGTACTCTTTTCCTGGTCTTTCTCCTCTGCCTGTGAACATATTCAAGATTTTGGGGGCTGTGTTAGACCTCTTGAGAGTGTTCAATTGCTCCCTTTTGAAATGCTTTTTTTGACTTTTACAAAATAATTTGTGTATTGCACAAACACTGTTGTTACAGACACACACTTCAAAACACTTCTCTTATACTATTGATCTCTGGTGTCTTTCCAACATCCACATCAGGGGCCTTTGTGCAAGACAGGATGACACCTTTCTCTCTCCCACTCCTATCATCAGTCATCCGGCTGACTAATGTTACTTCCTGCATATTCTTCTAGCCCTCTCCCATCTTTTATCTCAGCTCTCAGCCTCTCTTGGATATTGGATATTCTGATAGTTTGTCTTGCCCTATGCTCCACATTGCAGGCAAAATGATCCATCGATATTGTATACCTAGCCGTACTATTTTCTGACTTAAAGCCTTTCAGTTAAGGTACACACCCTTCAGCATGGCACCCAACACCTTTCATGACATGGACCCTACCTCTTCCATCAGTCCCACAGTCAAGTTCCCTTTCACGACCAATCACTTTCATAAGTTGCTATGGTTCCCTGGCAATTTCTGAGCCTCTTGCCTCTCCTTGTTTTATCTGGCTGGAAAATCCTTCCCCTCCACCTCACTGGACTATACACAGCCACTTTTCTGCATTCAGCTTAGGCATCAATTATCTTGTTGCGGAGGCTTCTCCAGTCATCAGTGTTCCCACAATACCCTGCGAACAGGTTGTTGCCTAATAAGTCAGAGGGAAGTTAATTATCTACGTGCCTGCCTTTCTACTAGCCTGTGAGCTCTTTAAGGACTGGGACCATCTCTCAAGTTATTTTGCTGTTCCTAGCCCCAAGCCCAACATAGTAGGCACTGAAACAGTTGATTAATTAAAACGATTAGTAATGAACACTTTTGCTGACAGGCTATAGCCATAATCCACAAAACATTTAAAGCTCTTTTCCCTGGCCACCACTGCCTTAATTATAAATGTTGATGGCAGAGGTGAATGAAATTCTGATAAAGAGGAATAAGACCTCTGGAGGTTATACACTTAATTTTTTCCATTAAAATTTTGACCTATTTATCTTAGTGGGGCCTATTTTGGTGTGATGGGGGGTGGGGGGGCTTTTGACCGCATCCTAATATGCAGGGCTGAAAGGGAATAGCTCCATGATGTTCTGCACTATATACATCCGTTTGGTGATTAGAGTTTAAGAGATTTGACCTAAAATAGGCTTGCCAGCAACGTTACTTTGCTCACTTTCCTTCAACTGGTTAATGCTTTTGGATCCATTATATGGCTTGGAAGAGTGGAGTCCCGCTGAAAGGGAACCGACAAAGAAAACCTGGCTGAACAGGTGACCTAGTGGAATCCTCAGCTTCCGCAGGCTCTGTGCCCCTCCTGAGGGTCTCCAGGGCCCTGGAGTTGCCCTTGAGATCAGCCGCTCTCGAGGCCGCCTGCCCGCAGGGGATAGGCTTGCACCTATCCACCGCCTCCGGGTCCCCGCCGGGGTCACGTGCCCGCGCCCGTCCACCGCCCGCGGCGCCGGCCCACCCCGGCTGCAGGGCAGAGGCCGTCCGTATCACGCGCGCCTCGGCGGCCCCGGCCGGGCCCAACCAATGGGCTGCCGGCGCCCGCATGACCCGCGCCTGCGGGAGGGCGTGGGGAGGCAGGCCAGGCGCGCACGCTGCCGGGCTGGATCGCCGCCCCCGCCGCGACCGGGACGGGAAGTGAGCCGCCCGGGCACGCAGTGCGAGCGAGCCGGTGAGAGCGACCCGCAGCCGCGTGCACCCGGGACGAAGCATGGCGGCCGCCAAGGTAAGCGTCGGCCCGTTGCCCCACGGAGCGCGCCGGCCGGACAGGGCCCATGCGGCGCGAGAGGTTCGGGCGCTCACGTGCCGGGCTGATGCTACGGGGAAAGTAGACAGAAATGGGCGCGGGGTAGCTCTTCCACCTTGCAGCAGCGGGAGGAGGCAGGTGATCGCCCCTCCCGGGCAGCTCGTGCGACCCGCGCGGGGACCGAGGCCCGACCTTGCAGCAGAAACTTTGCGGGCTGGACCCTTGGCCCTGGCGGGCTGAGCCTATGGCCAAGACCGGCGAGGAGAAGCCTGGTGCGCTCGGGGCGGGGAGAGCGGGTGAGCTGCACCGCTCGGCCACCCCAGCGCACTCCTGTCCCTGACCCCGGTTGTTGTTGACCCGGGCTTCTCCTTCCAGGGGACGGCCCACGCTGAATCCAGATCCTATTAGGTTTCAGAGGCTCCGCCCTCCCGCGGGTTGGAAAGTCACCTTGACTTCCGTTTTGCAGACGGCTTGGGAGAGTTGGCCTGAGCGGGTGTGCGCAGACCCCGGAAAGACCCCCGCTCCCGTCGCCGCCCCAGCTTTCTCGTCCTTCTCCCGGCTCTCCGCATCTGACAACACTTACATACCCGCCTCTGAGCATTTGAGAGGCTTCTTTTTAGAAATGACAGAACATATTGCCCTGGGAGCATGTAACTCCTGTGAAGTTCTACTTAAAAGGAATTCTGCGTAATGTGAATCATTCACTAACCCAGAGGAAAGGCAACTCCGACAACCTGACCTTTCCTCTATCACCAATTCTTGAAACCTGGACACTATTTCAGTCTTTTGGACTCCATTTCAACTTTTCTGGCAGAATACCATATTTGGTCCCAATCACTTGAATCATTGTAATTTATTGCTTTTAATTTTAAGTTCTTGAAGGCAGCCCTTTAATCAAGCCTATACAACTTCTTAGCTCATTTTAAGTGCAGTGATCTTAAATATACCCAACAGTTCAAACATTTGTCCTTAATCAAAACACTGTGATAACCCTCAAGAGGAAAACATGGCCAACACATCATATTCCTATTTATTCAGGCAAACTAATCACATTTGCAATGGAAATTGTAAGCAGACAAATATATTTAAATGCTGTTCTATAACTCAAGTTTCTCCAGCTCCCCAAATCTTCAGGCTGCTTCATATTCCTAGTGTGCGTGGCCAAAGTGGCTTCTTTTCCCAGGATACTCTTGAGTTCCATCCTTAGGAGTGTGCTCTGGGTGTCTGCGTGCAAGTGTGTGTGTGTGAGCACACGAGTGTAGATAACTGTTTGAGGTAGATTCTCTGAGGATCACTGGGATTCATTTTTGGAAGCTTCCTTAACCCTTTCGAACCCAGTAGCCCTTGACCTTTTCTTTCTGTTAAATTTGCAGGCAGTCAGTACAAGGCTTAGTTCCCTGCAGGGGACAACTGCTAGGAGAGTAGGTAGAAGTAGATACATATACTTCATTGTCATTTTTATATCAGCAGATGAATTAAATAATTTTACTTAATTTGGAGATAAAATAATTGAGGAACCAAATTGAGGAATATGCATGTAACTGGAGGAGAAAAGTGATTAACTAGTATGAAATAAGTGACACAGAAGCAGGTTTACCTTTTTGTGTTTTTATTAAACTGCCATATCATATCAGTGAGTGCAGTTGAATTTTAGCCAAGTAGTGAGTGGAAAAGTGAACCATTTCATTTTTTTTTCCTTTGGAAACTTGTGTTTTTGTTTATTCATTTACACTTGCGTCTTTTCTGGATTCATCAGGATTCCTGATGGCTGACATCATACCTATACATATATTTGCAGTCCAACAAGACTTATCAAAATCAAGTCAGAGTAGATGAGAAAAACAGGATAAAGGAAAAGTAAGATGAAGCCAGGACTAAGGTTAGTGGAAAATAACCTCTTGCAAGAGGTGACTGAGCTTTCTAGCAGCCCAAGCAAAGAGGAAACCATCAGTGAAGTCAGTTACTTAGGGGAGAAGTCTCTTTGTACTGCTTGCTGTCTGAGAGCAGTTTCTCCCCATGGCCTTTTATATGCTGTGCGCAAACTGCAATTCAAAACTACCTCATGGCCCCAGAGGTATGTTTGTATGATCCATAAGGCCCTTTCTTAGGTCCCTTGTTGTAGCTCAAGGCCGTTAGTAAATGTAGTCATAAAAGGTCCCCAAATGAGCTGTGCTGGTTTCTCTGAGTCCAAGAATGCCCCTTATGTAGTTGCCTTTGGGCACTCTGCTTGTGGAGTGATTGTGTCAGCTGCTCGTCAGTGCTGAGCTGCCGAATGAAAGGGCATGCGCTTCGCTTTCTCCTGGAGTGCAGGTGTTACGTGTTGCTGTGTTGGCCATGGAACTACAGGCTTAGCAATTCCATCTGGGGTAGGATTGACATCCCTTCTTAAAACTTGAGGAGCCAGTCTAGGAGAGAAGCCCAGTTCAGTGGCGTGTCCAAGAAATTGGGCCAAGGATCTGAAACTTAACAATTGCAGGTGAATTCCAAAACTCACTGTGGTGAATTGTTTGAATATTTAAGCAGATGATATTTTCTGAATGAATTTAGCCATATCTAGCGATTTCTTAATTTTCTAACCATTTAGTTCTTTGGTCTTTCATTTATTCAAATGTAACTAATTATTCACGTCCTCTCCTTTAAATAGCTTAAATAGGCTGAGAATCTAGTCTGTTTTGCTTTTATTTTGATTTCTGCATGAAGATTACTACTTGACAGTGCAAGAGGTATTTATTTTTTCATGAAGTAACATTGATCTAAAGCTCTTAGTATTTTGAGATGAACTCAGAAAGCTTCTAGAATTCTCTTGCTGCCTACTTCTGTGGAAACAATCTTTATGGGTTCCCTTGTTAGATGGTAGATAGTAAATGGTCTACCTGTACTGAGTTCTTTTAAGTATTTCTTTTAAAAATTTCCAAACATTGTCCTGCATGTTTTAAAATGAAAATGAGTTTTTAAAATTATATTTTATGTAACTCAACAAAAAAAAATTCATTAAAAAAAAGTTGTAATAGAGGGGATAGCCAATCCTCTTCCACCCCCTTTTCATTGTAGTGAAAATTCCTTCTTTGTCATTGATGGGGTTTATACATTATTAATGATGAAATTAATTGGATGAAACTTAAAAGTTAGAAAATGCTCACTTGAGTTCGGGCATGAGAGATATTCTGGTGTAAAACTGGACATGGACCAATAATTTGGATAAAATTAGCATAGAATGAAAAAAAAGAAACTTGGGGACAAATTTAAGTGTTAATGAAAATTTGATCTGTAGGACTGGTACACTTAGTATGGATATTCTTTTTTTAGGTGAGTTGTTGCTGTGATCACTGATTCATTGTGTATTGCGTTCTTCCTGGTGTTCCAAATGGGACTTCAGTGTGGACACATAAATGGATCGGCCTATTTGGGCCATTGAGAAAACCAACACCATATCATGGGCTGAATCCACTCACCAATGAACCTGTGGTAGGGTCAGTGCCACAACGGCTATAGGAACATCTGGGAAGGAGGCAGTCTCTGGGGGTGGGAGGTGGAAACGTCTCAAACGTGGTAGTATTTCAGAATGGGGGAAGAGAAAGACCCATTCTACTGATAGAAAACAGCAAATGTAAGACAGAGAGGTGAGAGCACATAGTACATTTAGGGGATCACAGCTGTGGAATAAATAAAAGAGCAACTAACACGTATTGAGTGCTTACTAGATAGGAGATTCAGTTCTAAGTGCTTTTCATTATTAACTCACTTAATGCCTGGAACAGTCGTGTGAGTTACATACTGTCATTCCTAGCTTACAGAAGAAGACTCTGAGACACCAGGACGTAGTGTCAGTGGCCTTAGATGATATTTAGGAAGTGAAGGTGCTGGGGTTCAAATGCAGCCAGTCTGGCTCCAGAGTGTGTACTTTTACCCTTTCTACCATATTGTCCACCTGGTAGTTTAGCATGGTGGAGGCAAGTATACTGGCAGGGTGGGTGGGGAGCTTAAGAGAGGAAATTAGATGCCTCAATATAAACCAGACTTAAATAATGCCTACTGTGTGCCACATACTTTCCTAAGTGCTATAAAATTAATAACTCGGTTAATTTTCACAATCCCAAGAAGTAGGTCCTCTCTTCTGTTTTTGTTCTCATCTTACAGGTGAGAAACTGAGGTGCAGAGAGGTTAAATAATTTCCTCAAGGTTGTACAGTGAGTAAGTGATACAGCCTGAATTTGAACCCTGCCTGTCTGTGCTCAGTCTTTGCTCCTAATCCCCCCTCTCCCTTTCCCTCCCTGGCCCAGTGGTGCATATGACAGTTCACATGCCATCAGTTATGGACATACATATTTCCTGATCATTCCAGTCCAGTAGTTTGTCTCTCCAGGACACTGTGGCATTCAGTATGTGCTCTAGTGCAGTGTTTATTTGTTTACATGGCTTTTGAACCAGATTGTGGAGGCCCAGAGTTGTCATATACCTCTTTTAAAAAACAGCTTTATTGAGATATGATTCATATACCATACAATTCACCCATTTAAAGTATACAGTTCAGTGGGTTTTTTTGTATATTCACAGAGTTGCACAACTATCATCACTGTCCTATACCTTTGTAAAAATTTTAGTCCAGTATTTTACAACTTAGGCTTGTGCAGTCTGTTTAACCCCCATGTTTTCCACGTTTCTCTTTTATAATAATACCCTCTTTGGTAATGAGGATAAAATGTCATTGAGTTTATTAAGAATATTCTTCAGGTTGAAGGTTTTCTCTTATGGTAAACACTGTTAGGTGTTTGGTGCTCTCATAATAAAGCAGGCAGTTTTTGTGTTGGTCAGGAAGAACAAAGTTTGAGTTGTTTTTATGCCACCATGATGATGGTTAAGTTTCTGTGGTTCCACTGATTTTTGGATTTGATGGAGCTCGATAGGCCTTTGGATTCATATAACACAGTGATCCTCACTCCGCCCCTCATCAGTCCTGCCCCTTTTTACCAGGTGAAATATAGTCCCAGAGAAGTTTGTAATTGCTCCATATTCCCTTGAAGCCCTTTTGCTTTCCGTGCTGTTGGAGGCCAGGGTTCCTGCACATCTGGGCAGGTGTAAAATTGCTGATGCCAGGTCTCAGCCAGAGTTTCTGATTTGATGGGACTTGGTTGTGAACTGAACCTGAAGGTTTTTGAACACTGCCCAGAATCAGATGTGCTTCAAAGGTTGACAGCCTGACCACCCTAGGCTGTTTTTGTCCCCTTGGCCCTTGGGATAAGGAAGGAATGTAGGGAGATAGGAGAAGTCCTGTTGTGTCAATTCAAAGGAAGGATATGTAGGGGTCCCTACAAGTTCTTTCCTAGCAATTTCTCTTCAGCCCTTCTGCACCATCTCACGTGGGTACTTGGACATCAAGGTTATATAGGTTAATCACTATTGATTGAAAGCCCCTCTGTCTCCTGTGAGGTCCCAGTGGTTTTCTCTCCCAGACTAGATGCCTGGGAGCAGACCTTGCAGTGTAGCCCTGGTCTTGAGGCCTTTTCCCTGCCTAACCTAGCTCGGTGCCTGTGTGCTGTCTGTCTTCCCCAGGTAGGCCACATGGCTTTACAAACGTTGGTCAACAAATAGAGAACTGGAGGGCGAGGGGAGAGGTGGGAAGAGTCGAAAGCTAGTGTATAGTGTAAGACAGTCAGGGAGCAGGTCTTGTTGGATATTGAGTTCTTTTGTAAGATTGTCGGAGGAGTTCTGATCAGCTGTTGTGACCTGCAGTCCTGTGGCCCGCCTCTGCTTGTGTTGAGTTCTTAAATGGAGTCATGCCTTCCTGTGCTCTCTACTGTGAGGGTTTGGCTTGCAGAGCACAGTTCTTCCTACTCTCCCTGCTTGGCACTGGCTGCTTCATAGACACCTATCCTTCCTGCTGTGATCCCGTTGATGCTTTTGGGTGGGTTTTGGAGCAGAGGAATGGGTGTTGGTTCGGCTTGGGAGGAGGAAGGAGGTGCCCTTGGGACAGTGATACAGTTTCTTTAGCAAAGAATTGAACAGCAACTGGGCAAACCCTTTTTTCATGGCCTGAACCTCTCATTGGGGCAAACCAACCCAGTTCATGGTAGCTCTGCTTGGTTGGCTCAGAATTATTTCAAGGGACTGATTTGTAGAGTGGTGGTCTGCTTTGTTGATTAGAAACATTTAAGAGAGAGTGCTCATGCTCCCATTTCTCTGGAAGTTTGCCGTGCAGTTGCATGGGTGTGAGTAGGCCTGGATGGTTCCTTGTGAGTTTAGGTGGGATGACATAGCAAAGTGGGCAGTGTTGAAAGTCTTAGCAATTCAGCCTACATAAACCACTCTATTTAATGACTGTTATTAGGCTTGTAGCTTTGCCTTGATTTCCACATGTGGTCATGGTTTCTACATGTTAGCCATGAAAACTGTTGACTTGATATAATAGATGTTTCAAGATATACTTACTGTTTTATGGTAAAATATCTTTTGCCTAAGAGTTGTGCAGTACAATTTGTAAGTAAACTGTATGCGTATGTTTAGGGTGGAAGGAGAGAAGTTTTCCCTGACCCTCCTAGGGTTCCTGGCTGGGTCTGAAAATTAAACTGACAAGGAGAAATTAACTGGAGAAAAACATACAAATTTGAATTTTTACACATGCATTGAAGACCCGAAGATTGCTGGAGGAGCTGTCATTCCTTTTAGATAAACAGTAAACTTGTGAAGAATTGGCAGGACAAAGGGATGTGGGCTAGGAGTAGTACACGGTGAAGAAGTAACTACGGAGATAAGGGTGAGTTTAACAAGGTTTGTTTGTACAGATTTCTCGGCCCCAGTTCCTGTCTCTGGTGGTAAGAATGTCCATTCTCCTGCAGGTACAGAGAGGATACCCTTCACATGGGAGTTCTTGGGCCTGTTGCGAGGAGGAAGGGTGGGTGGGTGGGTGGGGAGGTGGAGAGGTTTGAGTGACCTTCCTGCTTCTGCTGTTTTCTCAAACACCTTCAGCTTAAGATACTCAATATGCCAAGGTGCTGTATTTTGGGCTGTGCCCTGAACCCCATCGTAAGCCTGATATGAACAGGCTTGAATCCCAGGTGCATGTTTAGTATTTTTTCCAAGTTAGACATGTGATTTGCATATGTCTGACCCTGGTCACAGTTGTAGGCTGAGCTGCAGAGGACCCCCAAATGCTGCGTCAGCTCAGAACTACTTGCTTATGTGGGAAGAAGCATCAACAACTTTTTCTTTTTTTTCATATCAGTAGCTCTGGCTTAGTGAAAATGCCCTGGACGAAGAGGCAGGAGAACCTGGTCACTGCTTCTACTGGTGGTGAGAACTTGGACAAGTCTGACTTCTCTGGGTCAGTTAAACCCATCTTCCCTGGAGCTGGTGTGTCCTGTCTCTAACATTTGTGTTCAGGTTCTTATTACTTTTTAGCTGCAGCTTCCAAGCTGGGCTTGCTGGTGTTCCCTGCACTTCCCTCTCCATCCTGCCCCAGACTGTCAAAGGCAGCTATAAGATTGGCTGTTCTTGCCCTGTTAATAGCAATACTGTGTTCATGGGTACAGCACTTAACAGTTTTTATTTTTATTTTATTATTATTATTTTTAATATAATTTATTTTATTATCATTAATCTACAATTACATGTGCAATATTACGGTTATTAAACTACCCCTTCATCAGGTCCCCCCCACCAACCCCATTACAGTCACTGTCCATCAGCGTAGTGAGATGCTATAGAATCACTACTTGTCTTCTCTGAGTTGTACTGCCCTCCCCGTGCCCCCCCAACATTACATCTGCTAATCGTAATGCCCCTTTTTCCCTCTTATCCCTCCCTTCCCGCCCATTTTCCCCAGTCCCTTTCCCTTTGGTAACTATTAGTCCGTTCTTGGGTTCTGTGAGTCTGCTGCTGTTTTGTTCCTTCAGTATTTTTCTTTGTTCTTATACTCCACATATGAGTGAAATCATTTGATACTTGTCTTTTTCGGCTTGGCTTATTTCACTGAGCATAATACCCTCTAGCTCCATCCATGTTGTTGCAAATGGTAGGATTTGTTTTCTTCTTATGGCTGAATAATATTCCATTGTGTATATGTACCACATCTTCTTTATCCATTCATCTACTGATGGACACTTAGGTTGCTTCCATTTCTTGGCTATTGTAAATAGTGCTGCAATAAACATAGGGGTGCATCTGTCTTTTTCAAATTGGGCTGCTGCATTCTTAGGGTAAATTCCTAGGAGTGGAATTCCTGGGTCAAATGGTATTTCTATTTTGAGTTTTTTGAGGAACCTCCATACTGCTTTCCACAATGGTTGAACTAATTTGCAGTCCCACCAGCAGTGTAGGAGGGTTCCCTTTTCTCCACATCCTCGCCAACATTTGTTGTTGTTTGTGTTTTGGATGTTGGCCATCCTCACTGGTGTGAGGTGATATCTCATTGTGGTTTTAATCTGCATTTCTCTGATGATTAGCGATGTGGAGCATCTTTTCATGTGCCTGTTGGCCATCTGAATTTCTTCTTTGGAGAAGTGTCTATTCATGTCCTCTGCCCATTTCTTAATTGGATTATTTGCTTTCTGTTTGTTAAGGTGCATGAGTTCTTTATATATTTTGGATGTCAACCCTTTATCAGATACGTTTTTTATGAATATATTCTCCCATACTGTAGGATGTCTTTTGTTCTACTGATGGTGTCCTTTGCTGTACAGAAGCTTTTCAGCTTGATATAGTCCCACTTGTTCATTTTTGCTTTTGTTTCCCTTGCCGGGGAGATATGTTCATGAAGAAGTCACTCATGTTTATGTCCAAGAGATTTTTGCCTATGTTTTTTTCTAAGAGTTTTATGGTTTCATGACTTACATTCAGGTCTTTGATCCACCTTGAGTTTACCTTTGTGTATGGGGCTAGACAGTAGTCCAGTTTCATTCTCTTACATGTAGCTGTCCAGTTTTTCCAACACCAGCTGCTGAAGAGGCTGTCATCTCCCCATTGTATATCCAAGGCTCCTTTATCAAATATTAATTGACTGCATATGTTTGGGTTAATGTTTGGATTTTCTATTCTGTTCCACTGGTCTGTGGGTCTGTTTTTGTGCCAATACCAAATTGACTTGATTACTGTGGTTTTGTAGAAGAGCTTGAAGTCAGGGAGTGTAATTACCCCTGTTTTATTCCTCTTTCTCAGGATTGCTTTGGCTATTCGGGGTCTTTTGTGGTTCCATATGAATTTTAGAATTATTTGTTCCAGTTCATTGAAGAAAGCTGTTGGTAGTTTGATAGGGATTGCATTGAATCTGTAGATTGCTTTAGGTAGTATAGCCATTTTGACAATATTTATTCTTCCTAGCCAAGAGCATGGGATGCATTTCCATTTGTTAGTGTCCTCTTTAATTTCTCTTAGGAGTGTCTTGTAGTTTTCAGAGTACAGGTCTTTCACTTCCTTCGTTAGGTTTATTCCTAGGTATTTTATTCTTTTTGATGCAATTGTGAATGGAATTGTTTTTCTGATTTCTCTTTCTGTTAGTTCATCATTAGTGTATAGGAAAGCAACAGATTTCTGTGTGTTAATTTTGTATCCTGCAACTTTGCTGAATTCAGATATTAGTTCTAGTAGTTTTGGAATGGAGTCTTTAGGGTTTTTTATGTACAGTATCATGTCATCTGCAAATAGTGACAATTTGACTTCTTCTTTACCAATCTGGATGCCTTGCATGTCTTTGTTTTGTCTGATTGCTGTGGCTAGGACCTCCAGTACTATGTTGAATAACAGTGGAGAGAGTGGGCATCCCTGTCTTGTTCCGATCTTAGATGAAAACTTTCAGCGTCTCGCCGTTAAGTATGATGTTAGCTGTGGGTTTGTCATATATAGCCTTTATGATGTTGAGGTACTTGCCGTCTATACCCATTTTGTTGAGAGTTTTAATCATGAATGGATGCTGAATTTTGTCAAATGCTTTTTCAGCATCTATGGAGATGATCATGTGGTTTTTGTTCTTCTTTTTGTTGATGTGGTGGATGATGTTGATGGATTTTCGAATGTTGTACCATCCTTGCATCCCTGGGATGAATCCCACTTGATCATGGTGTATGATCCTCTTGATGTATTTTTGAATTCGGTTTGCTAATATTTTGTTGAGTATTTTTGCATCTACGTTCATCAGGGATATTGGTCTGTAATTTTCTTTTTTGGTGAGGTCTTTGCTCGGTTTTGGTATTAGAGTGATGCTGGCTTCATAGAATGAGTTTGGAAGTATTCCCTCCTCTTCTATTTTTTGGAAAACTTTAAAGAGAATCGGTGTTATTTCTTCTCTATATGTCTGGTAGAATTCAGAGGTGAATCCATCAGGCCCGGGGGTTTTGTTCTTGGGTAGTTTTTTGATAACCAATTTGATTTCGTTGCTGGTGATTGGTCTGTTTAGTTTTTCTGTTTCATGCTTGGTCAGTCTTGGAAGGTTGTATTTTTCTAAGAAGTTGTCCATTTCTTCTATGTTTTCCAGCTTGTTAGCATATAGATTCTCATAATATTCTCTTATGATTCTTTGTATTTCTGTGGGTCTGTCGTGATTTTTCCTTTCTCATTTCTGATTGTGTTTATGTGTGTAGATTCTCTTTTTCTCTTAATGAGTCTGGCTAGGGGTTTATCTATTTTGTTTATTTTTTCAAAGAACCAGCTCTTGGTTTTATTGATTTTTTCTATTGTTTTATTCTTCTCAATTTTATTTATTTCTTCTCTAATCTTTATTATGTCCCTCCTTCTGGTGACTTTGGGCCTCATTTGTTCTTCTTTTTCCAATTTCAGTAATTGTGTCTTTAGACTATTCATTTGGGAATGTTCTTCCTTCTTTAAATAGGCCTGGATTGCAATATACTTTCCTCTTAGAACTGCCTTTGCTGCGTCCCACAGAAGTTGTGGCTTTGTGTTGTTGTTGTCATTAGTCTCCATATATTCTTTGATTTCTGTTTTGATTTGGTCGTTAACCCATTGATTAATTAGGAGAGTGTTGTTAAGTCTCCATGTATTTGTGAGCCTTTTTGATTTCTTTCTAAAATTTATTTCTAGTTTTATACCTTGGTGATCTGAGAAGTTGGTTGGTAGGATTTCAATAATTTTGAAATTACTGAGGTTCTTTTTGTGGCCTAGTATGTGGTCTATTCTGGAAAATGTTCCATGTGCACTTGAGAAGAATGTGTATCCTGTTGCTTTTGGGTGTAGAGTTCTGTAGATGTCTGTTAGGTCCATCTGTTCTAGTGTGTTGTTCAGTGCCTCTGTGTCTTTACTTATTTTCTGTCTGGTTGATCTGTCCTCTGGAGTGAGTGGTGTGTTGAAGTCTCCTAAGATGAATGCATTGCTGTCTATTTCCTCCTTTAATTCTGTTAGTATTTGTCTCACATATGCTGGCGCTCCTGTGTTGGGTGCATATATATTTATAATGGTTATATCTTCTTGTTGGACTGACCCCTTTATCATTATGTAATGTCCTTCTTTATCTTTTGCTACTTTCTTCGTTTTGAAGTCTATTTTGTCTGATACAAGTACTGCAACACCTGCTTTTTTCTCTTTGTTGTTTGCATGAAATATCTTTTTCCATCCCTTCACTTTTAGTCTGTGTATATCTTTGGATTTGAGGTGAGTTTCTTGTAGGCAGCATATAGATGGGTCTTGCTTTTTAATCCATTCTGTTACTCTGTGTCTTTTGATTGGTGCATTCAGTCCATTTACATTTAGGGTGATTATTGATAGGTATGTACTTATTGCCATTGCTGGCTTTAGATTCGTGGTTACCAAGGGTTCAAGGGTTGCTTCTTTACTATCTAACAATCTAACTTAACTTTCTTGTTAAGTTATTGTAAACACAGTCTGATGTTTCTTTCTCTCCCTTCTTATTCCTCCTCCTCCATTCTTTCTATAATAGGTGTTTTATTCTTTGCCTTTAGTTAGTATTTGGATGGTCTGCTTTCTTTGCTATGATTTTATTTTCTCTGGTGACATCTTTTTAGCCTTAGGTGTGCTTCCATCTAGAGCAGTCCATTTAAGATATCCTGTAGTGGTGGTTTATGAGAGGCAAACTCTCTCAACTTTCGTTTATCTGGAAATTGTTTAATCCCTCCATCATATTTAAATGATAATCGTGCTGGATACAATATTCTTGGTTCGAGGCCCTTCTGTTTCATAACGTTAAATATATCATGCCATTCTCTTCTGGCCTGTAAGGTTTCTGTTGAGAAGTCTGATGATAGTCTGATGGGTTTTCCTTTGTAGGTGATCTTTTTTCTCTCTCTAGCTGCCTTTAATACCCTGTCTTTATCTTTGATCTTTGCCATCTTAATTATTATGTGTCTTGGTGTTGTCTTCCTTGGGTCCCTTGTGTTGGGAGATCTATGTGCTTCGGTGGACTGCGAGACTATTTCCTTCCCCAGCGAGGGAAAGTTTTCAGCAATTATATCTTCAAAGACACTTTCTATCCCTTTTTCTCTCTCTTCTTCCTCTGGTACTCCTATAATGCGAATATTGTTCCGTTTGGATTGGTCACACAGTTCTCTTAATATTCTTTCATTCCTAGAAATCCTTTTATCTCTCTCTGCCTCAGCTGCTCTGTACTCCTGTTCTCTGTTTTCTATTCCATTAACAGTCTCTCACATCTCATCCATTCTGCTGTTAAGCCTGTCGATAGCTTGTCTGATTTCTGTATTGTCTTTCCTCAGTTCCCTCACTTCCTCCCTCAGCTCTTGCACATTTCTCTGTAGGTCCATCAGCATGGTTATGACTTTTATTCTGAATTCTTTTTCAGGAAGACTGTGCATTTCCATCCCTTCAGACTCCCTCTCTGGGGTTGTCTGGTTGATTTTGGTCTGAACCATATTCCTCTGTCTTTTCATGGCTATAGAATTGGTCACTGATAGTTGCCACGTATGTCAGCTGGGCTCTTTAAGACTTTAAAAAGAGAAGAAAAAAAAGAGAAAAAAAAGAAGAAAGAAGGAAAGAAAGAAAAAAAACGAAAGAAAATAAAAAACAAAAACAAAACAAAACAAAATGCCCACCAGACGTAGATTCTGTGGGAATGCTGTAGGTGGCTCTGTTGCCCCACTATTCCACGGCTGTGACTGTGCCGCTCCGCAGGGCCCTTTATCGCTCTGGCAGGGGTGGGAACGAATAGGAGGCTGTTGATCTCAGTGAGAAGTGTAAGTATGACTACGCTTCCTCAGTCGCCAGCTAAGGCGTCTGAAACTCCCCAGGACTCCCAGCCTGCTGGGCTGAGTGTGCTGGGGCGATCCGGCTCCTCCGCTGGGCTCCTGTCTCTTTAAGACCGCTGAGGAAAGCGCGCACTTTTTTTTTTTCCTTCCCGGGAGCCGGCTGCAAGCACCCTGGCGCGTTCCCTGCTCAGATCCTGCCCCTCTGTCTCTCCAATCTCCGCTGCACTGCGCAATGTGGGTCAGCGCTCCCCGCGCAGATCACTGGGGCTGGCTACTTCGCGGGGTGTACTTCCACTCCCTCCCGGCTCTGAATCCTCTCCTCCCGCCGGTGCGCTGGGGTGGGGGAGGGCTCGGGTCCCGCCGGGTCGCGGCTCCGTATCTTACCCGCCTCTTGGGGTGCCGAGTGCTCTCGGGTGTAGCTGCACGCTGTGCGCTTTCCTGTGTATTCTCGTCTCTCTTTTAGGAATGGATGTATTTTCTGTGTTTTCGTAGATAAATATAGTGTTGGGAGGAGATTTCTGCCGCCCTGCTCACACTGCCATCTTCCCGGAAGTGACTTAACAGTTTTTTAAAAAATGCATTCTGGTGTGTTACTGATTCCAGCTCTCTACAAACTCCTGTGCTAGGTGCCGGGCATCCCATAATGCGTAAGCGGTTTGGACTTGTTTTCAGGAACTCACAGTCTATGGAAATTAAACATAACCAGATAATAGGAAGACCCAAGCTTCATTATTTGATCTTTACCATCATGTACGAAGTGGCAGGGAAGGTGTTATAACCTCATTTGACAGAGAAACTTAAGGCTCAGGAAGGTTGTTCAAGTAACAGTAACAGCAGCAGCTTATATTTATTTGTGCAATGCTTAACAAAAGTCTGGCACTGTTCTAGGCACTCTGCAGATGTCGTAATTTAATCTTTACAATACTGTGACATGTAAGTGCTGTTATTGTCTCTAGTATACAGGTGGGGAAACTCATCTGTATACAGCAGTTAGTCCCTTGAGGCACAGAGAGATTAAGTGACTCGTCCAACGTCACACAGCTTTAACTGGCACAGCCATGACTGAACACAGGTAGCCTGGCTCCAGAGTCCATGCATATAACCACTGTTCCACACTGCCCTGTTTAACTGACCTTGCTACACAGTGTGGCTTCATGCTGCCTACAGAATAAAATCTGATCTCTAGCTACCTAACTCCTCCTTGGTCCTGGCTGTTGCCTAACTAACTGTATCACCTCCTTCTCACTCCCTTCTCTTATCCTTCGCAGAGGTTTGTGCGTTAAACCTCTGGACAAACCCAACTCCTGTTCACATTTCTTGTGTAAATCTGTGGCAACAGTATAACAGGAAAAAAAGGGAGCCTGTTTATTTGTTTACCTTAGAGCTTAGAGAAGAGACTGTTTCTTGTCATTGTCCTACATTGGTGGGCAGATTTTGTTTGTTTTTTGAGTTCTTCCCTTCAGTTTTAGGAAAACTAGTGTTAATTCCTGATTCCTTGAAGCACCTGTAAGGAAGGCAAAACCCATGTCCTCGGTTCATAGTTTTTATACTTGGTTTATTTTGATCAAGATTCAAATACAGTCCACACATGGCATTTGGTTGAAATGTCTTTCCTGTACATCTCTAGGTTCTCCTGCAGCTCTTCTTTCATTTGTTTCCTTGCAGTTTACTTTTATGTATTTTTATTTTTTGTTTTTGGGTAGAATACTTCCAAGGTGGTGCTGGGTGCCTCTCTCAGGGTACTGGATACTTGGTACTCCCATCAGGAGGCGCCTAAGTCCTGGTTGCTTCCTAGGATGTTGTATTGACCAGCAGGTTTGGGTGTTGCCTGCCTGTTCCATTAGCTTTGCATAATGGTTTATTTTAGTTGGCTACATTTTAATATTAACAGTTGTTCTTTCTGGTACATTATGACTGTCATTATTTAAACACACGTGTATGTGTGTACATGTATACATGTATATACACATATATATTGCAATGAGTGTGTATCACAATTATTACAAAAAATAATGGCTATTAAAATCAACTGGATATTAATGGGTACAGAGTTTGTGTTCAGGATGAGGAAGTGGATAGTGTGGATGGGTGTACACCAATGTGAATATATTTAATGCCACAGAATTGGACACTTACAAATGGTTGAAATGTTAAATTTTATGTGTGTTTTACCACAATAAAAACAGATCAGTATTGCAAATGGATTTTAACACCTTGAATTAAAAAAAATCCCATTTAATGTCATCGGCAGACGGGACAGCGCAGCACTGTCACCCACTGATGCAGGGGGAAGCACAGCAGAGCCTCTGGAGAATTCTTGCCAAAAATGTTGAATCTGAATCTGAGAGTAATTATTATTCCTCCCTAAAAAGAGTGAAAGTGAGGTAGAGGGTGTAGAGGTAAAGCTCTGAATTACTGAAGAATGCCAACTAATGAAGGTAGAAGGTATGATAGAAAAAGAAAAAAAATCATTTTGCAGCCTGCATGTAATAATGAATTCAGGCAAGGGTTTCCGGTAGGTGCTAAATCCCTTTAGTAAAGGATTATTGGATTTCCCCTGGTCTCCAAGTGTCTCCCTGTAAACTACTTACTAATTACAAGGGGAAAAGTATGTTAAACTGAGGATTCTGCCTCATCTGTGATCCATCCCATTTAACGTCATCGGGAGACGGGACAGCGCAGCTCTGTCACCCACTGATGCAGTGCAGCGGGAAGCACAGCAGGGCCTCGAGAATTCTTGCCAAAAATGTTGAATCTGAATCTAATCGTGAGGAAACAATCAGACAAATTCAGAAAGTAGGACATTCTGTGAGACCTCTGGTCTGACTTCAAAAATGTCAATGTTATGAATGAAAAGGCTGGATTAAAAGAGACTCCCAAAGAGACAGGGCAACCAAATGCAATGCTTGAACCTTGATCCAAAATGAATAAAAGAACGGCCCCGTTGGTGCAGCTCTAGTAAGGAGTGTTTGATAAATGGTACTGTGTTAGTTGGTGCTTGGGCTGCCGTAATGAAGTACCACAGGCTGAGTGACTTAACACACGTTTATTTTCCCACAAATCTGAAGGCTAGAAGTCCAATATCGAGGTGTTGGCAGGGTTTCCTCTAAGAGCTTTTTTCCTTGACTCTTATATGGCCTTCTGCTGTGTCTTCCCTGGATCTTCCCCCCTGCTCTTCATGTCTGTGTCCTAAGCTCCTCCTCTTAAAAGGATGTGGGTTATATTCGGTTACATCCACCGTATGATCTCCTTTTACCTTAATTTCCTCTTTAAAGATTCTGCCTCCAAATAGGGTCTCACTCTGAGGTACTGGGCATTAGGACTTCACCATGAATTTTGGAGGCATACAGTTCACTCATAACAGATATTGAATCATTTGTAAAGTGTCTTGGGTGAGATAATAATACTGAGGTTCTGAAGGAACATGGTCCTTACTGTTTCTTTTATGTTTCCTACTAGCTTTTAAACTCCTCTGAGGACAGGGACCTTCTGCAGATAACATCGGAACTTTTCTGAAAGTACCAGTCTGTTGAGTTACTCATTTACTTGGCATGCCACCCTGTGGCAAAATGAAAGGGGAGGGAGATTTTCTGCTGCCATGTGTGTGATTTATTGGAGACTTCTCTCTTTTTCTAATAAACCATTTTCTTAGTCCCCTCCATCTCTCACCAAAATAAAAACTAATGATTTGGAAATACTTGAGAAGCTGTGCATGGGTAATCTCCCAAGATGGCCTTTGATGGAGAGTCATAACTGCTGAATAAACCTTGATGGGGATTGGGCTGTCCCATCGTAGATGAATCTGCATGACTACAGAGGGCCTGCTTCACAACTAGGCTCCAGAGAAATGTGCTCCCTTTTGACTAAGAAAGGCTGGCTGCATTGTAGCAGAAAATTCCCAGCAGATCCAAACAGCATGTCCAATGCTGCTGTTTTGGACCAGCTAGTCCCAATAGGATGCTGGGTCATCTAGGTGGCTTGAAAGGACAGGCTGGTGATGATATGTTGGTCTCTTATCTTACTCTCCCAGGCCCACTAGCAAGGACGTTCATTCTTTGTGAGCATTCACATACTTATTTTATTGCAGGTTGATGTTGACTTTGCATTTAAGGATTATACTTTCTTTCCATTATCTTCCATCTCAGTTCCCGATGTAAAAGCTCAGCTCCTCATTTGCTCTTCCTGGTGGTACTTGGAGATTTCTGTTAGGCCGTTTTTGGTGTCCACCAACAGTTTGAGAAGAGCCTGGTCTTGACCTTTGCCTAGTTTTCTTTTGGATTATTTGTCTTTTCACATTGATTTGTTCTATGAGCACTTTTAAATTAAGAACCTTGGCCCTTTGTCCTCTATGTAAGACATTTTTTTTTGGAAGTTGTTTGATGTTTAACAGGTTTATACTTTTAATTTTTTTAAAACTATGTTACATATTTATTAATTTTTTCTTTTATGGCTTCTGTTTCATATGGATTCTGGTTGTCTGTCTTGCTAAAACTCAGCTTCCCTGCTTAATGTTACATAAACTAGTGTTCTTCTAATACTCTTTGTAAGTCTTTCTTTTGAAAGATTAAGTTTGATTATTTACAATTATTTTGAAGTAAGATGAAAGGCAGGGAACTAGTTTAATTTTGTTGCTGCTGAAGCCCAGGAGGTCAGGAGGCGTCACTGGTGCTGCGTCATAAGCCAGTGTGACGCGCTGCCAGCTCAGCCCAAACCTTCTGCCCCTTCAGATTCTTAAGAGGAAAACTGATTAAGTTCAGAAAGCCAAAAGAGCCTCCCCTTAGGGCTCAGCTGTCTGATGGTAACTCTGCTTGGCCATTGTGAACATGAAAAGGTCACATGTAACTGGGAAGCCAGGCACTGCTAGGTTCTGTCTGAGGTTATGCCACTCTCATTCAGTCCCTATTCCTGTCTCTCTAATACAGGAGAAGATGGGAGTTCCTATTGCTGGTTAGTGTTAGAGTGAGAATTTAAATGTCCAATTGCAAAGCCCATAAAAAAGGTGCAAATAGTTTTCTATGAGGGGGATCTGGTTCGAGAATCTGGAAAATCTTCCTGGAGAAACTGACATTTGACACAGGCCTTTGAAAGAATAGCAGCATTTTGTAAACTTCTCATTATGGAACTTTTCCATATGTGCAGTATAACGAACCCCCATGGCTCTGTCTAACCAGTTTATAGCATACTTGCTCTTCCTTCCATCCCCCTGATTTTTCCAAAGCAAATCCCTAACATCATACCATCACATCTTTATGAGTTTTTAAATGCCCAACCAAAATACCATTATCACAGCTAGAAAAATTTTAGTGATTCTTCAATATGATCAAATATCTATTCTGTATACACTTTACACATTTCCCCTATTGTCTCATAATTTTTTAATACAGTTTTTTGAATTGTCATCTCAGTAAGGCCCAGGCATTGCAATTTGATGTGTCTTAATTTTCTTTTAATCTCTGGGTTCTCTGGCACTTCAATCTCATGCTCTTTTTTCCTCTGAAAGCCAGTATAACATAATAGTTGAAATCGTGGACTCTGTGCTTAAATTATGACTCTTAGAAAGTTCCTCTGCCTCTGGGTACCTCAGTTTTCTCATCTATCAGAGGGAGGATAGTTGTGTTAACTTCCTGGGGCTGTTGGGAGGTGCAGTGTGCTCACATCTGTAAAGCTCACAGCTGGACCTGAGATGTAGTAAGCTTCCTAGGGGTGTGAGCTGTCAGTTTGGAACCAGAGAAATGGCTCAGGGTCATGTCAGAAGTCCATGGAATCCTCCTACATTGTTGGTGAGAATGTAAATTGGTGCACCTGCTGTGGAAAGCAGTATGGAGGTTCCTCAAAAAACTCAAAATAGAAATACCATTTGACCCAGGAATTCCACTCCTAGGAATTTACCCTCAGAATATAGGATCCCAGTTTGAAAAAGACATATGCACCCCTATGTTTATCACAGCACTATTTACAATAGCCAAGAAATGGAGGCAACCTAAGTGTCCATCAGTAGATGAATGGATAAAGAACAAGCGGTACATAAACACAATGGAATATTATTCAACCATAAGAAGAAAACAAATCCTACCATTTGCAACAACATGGATGGAGCTAGAGGGTATTTATTATGCTCAGTGAAATAAGCCAGGTGGAGAAAGACAAATACCATATGATTTCACTTATTTGTGGAGTATAAAAACAAAGCAAAACAGAATGAACAAAACAGCAGGAGACTCATAGATACTGAGAAGTGACTAGTGGTTACCAAGGGGCGGGATTGGGGCAGGTGCTGGGTGGAGGGGGATGAAGGGGCACTATAATTTGCAATCACAATATGAGTTGATCATGGGGACTGTTGTACACCACTGTGATGTATATTTGAAACCAGTAGAAGATTGTATATTAGTGATAACGTTAACAACATCAAAAAAGTCCATGGGCTGTGGGAGAGGGCAGAAGAGCGCTCACTCAGGTGAACTTGTGCAGGCTCCAGGATGAGGATCCTGGCTGGGCAGAGGGCTCCTGTTCTTTTCTCGGCCTCCCCCTGGGTTCTTGACTATTCTTCAGTTATATGATATTGATGCACAGTAGAACTTTGAACATTTGAATGTTGAATTTGAATTATTTAGGGGAAGCAGCTTTTCTATTATCCTTTGATATGCTGCTTTCTCTTCCTCTGCATTTATGAAGTTAGCTATTCTCTCTCAGAAGCCATTTTAACTTTCTGTGGCATTATCTGGGCACCAGCAACTTGTGATCTCCTAAATAGAACCTTTCAGCGCTTCATAAATATGTCATATACTTTTCAGATTCCTTTGTTCCCCATCAGGAACATATATCCCAGTCTTCAGAATAGTACAATCAGTTTTTATTCATTTAAGGAGTAGTAATTTGACACGTTTTAATATGTAACAAATTATATTGAGAGCAATAATTACAATTGCAGCTGGTTCCTAATTATACTGTAACCTTGATGCTTTTTAAAAAATGAGACTGAGTTCAACCTATAATACTGCAGAATGATATTCTGCATTAGGTAGGTGTGCTTTCTGCTGAACCACAGGCATTATATGTATCATAATGTCAAGTCAAAAAGACTTTAAGGTGTTTTCAGCTACAGTGTTGTCCAGTGGCACACTTCATAAACAGAACTTAAAAGTCCTTATCTTTGCCAAATTCTTAGCTGATCTTCCAGGTATTATAATTAGTGTCAAAATGACCTGAACTCTAGGATAATTTTTGGCTCTCATTAAGACTATCTTAAATGCCTCAGCTTCCTCTTCTGAAAAATGGGGATATTAATGACCCTTCACCTTCAATAGTTACAGAGATGTTTAAATGAGATCAGATGTAGAGCCTTTAGCACCATGCCAGTGTAGAGTGAAGAGCCCAATAAAAGCTGGTCCGTATTAATTGCTATAATCAATAATAAACAATCCAGCTCCAAAGACTTGACCTCCACAGCTCACGATTCCAGCAGAATCACGATCTTAGTTCTGCTATGACTCTGATTTGTGATAGCACGCATTATCACACACATTGTACCAACCCCTCGTTGGGAAGTCTGTCATTCCCTCCATGGGGCAGGGTCTCTGGCTTCTTTGGCATTGTCTTCTCAGTGCCACACACTGGGCCTGGCACGTGGTAGGCTCCCCACAGGTGGTTGGGTTGCACGAGTGAGCCCATGGAAAGCACCATCCAAGTCAGGGGTTCTCCCCTAGGGCTGGGTCATTCTGTCCACTTGGCAATGTCTGGAGATAGTTTTGGTTGTCACATGTGGCTGTGGGGGATGCTAATGACATTTAGTGAGTAGAGGGCAAAGATGTTGCTAAACATTCTAGAATGCACCAGACAGCCTCCTACAACAGAGAATGGTCTGACCCACAATGTCAGAGGGCCAGGGTCGAGAGACTCTGATTGAAGGTGACCCAGCTGCCTGGGGTGTAGCCTGGTGGAAAAGGCATGGATCAGGGCAGATCAACCCGTTTGATCTCCTGCTTTTTCAGCTGGAATGGGGGAGAATGCAACCTGCTTCAAAGAGTCTTTGGAAGGAAAAGGGAAATAATACAGGTGTGTTCATAGCAACTCTGCCTAATTGGGTTCATTTTGGTGGTCCTGGCTACCCATGATCTAGCTTTTTTTTAATAGACTGTCGTTAGAGCAGTTTTAGATTCAGCAAATTGACAAATTTAGACAGCAAAATTGAAAGGTTGGTTCAGAGATTTCGCATATACCATGTGCTCCCATATATGCGTAGCCTCCCCTCTTACCATCATCCCCATCAGAGTGGTACATTTGGTACAATTGATGAACCTACACTGACACATGATTATTACCTGAAGTCCCTGGTTTACATTAAGGTTCATTCTTGGTGTTGTACATTCTGTAGGTCAGATAAATTTTATAAGGATGTGTATCCACTATTACAGTATCATATAAAGTATTTTCCCTGCTCTCAAACTCTTCTGTGCTCTGCCTGTTCTACTGCCTCTACTGGCAACCACTGATCTTTTTACTGTCTCCACAGTTTTGCCTTCTCTAGAATGTCACATAGTTGGAATCATACAGTATGTAGCCTTTTCAGATTGGCTTCTTTCACTTAGTAATATGTATTTAAGTTTCCTTCGTGTCTTTTCATGGTTTGATAGCTAATTTTTTTAGTGCTGAATACTGTTACCTTGTTTAGATGTACCACAGCTTATTCATCTTAGTCACTCACTGAAAGAAATCTTG
The DNA here is from genome assembly GCA_032199065.1 of Smutsia gigantea. Classification (NCBI taxonomy): domain Eukaryota; kingdom Metazoa; phylum Chordata; class Mammalia; order Pholidota; family Manidae; genus Smutsia; species Smutsia gigantea. The sequence continues at coordinate 34,136 of JAVSCE010007292.1, read as the reverse complement.
GTTGCTTCCAACTCTTAACAGTTTTGAATAAAGCTGCAGGTTTTTGTGTGAACATAAATTTCTTAACTCCTTTGGGTAAATACCGAAGAGTATGAATTCTGGATCATAGAGTAAGAGTTGTTTAATTTTGTAAGAAACTTCCAAAGTGGCTGCACCATTTTGCATCCCCCTCAGCAATGAATGAGAGTTCCTGTTGCCCTACATCCTTATCAATATTTGGTATTATCAGTGTTCTGGATTTGGGCCATTCTAATAGGTGTGTAATGGTATCTCATTGTTCTCATTTGCAATTCCCTGGGGACATATGATGTCGTACATCTTTTCATATGCTTGTTGGCCATCAATGTATCTTCTTGGGTGAAGTTTCTGTCAAGGTCTTTGGCCCATTTTTTAATCAGTCTATTGGTTCTCTTATTGAATTTTAAGAGTTCTTTGTATATTTTGGTTAACAGTCCTTTATTGACTATTCTTTTGAAAATATTTTAGCCCAGTCTTTTTTTATCTTCTCATTCTCTGACAGTATATTCCAAAGAGTAGAGGTTTCTATGTTAATGAAGTCAGCTTATTAATTCTTTCTTTCATGGATTGTGCCTTTGGTGTTATATCTAAAAAGTTATCACCAAATCCAAGGCCATCTAAGTTTTCTCCTATGTTAATCTTCTAGGGGTTTTACATTTAGGTCTGTGATCCATTTTGACTTAATTTTTGTGAAGGATGTAAGGTCTGTGTCTAGAATCATTTTCTTGCATGTGGATGATTAGTTGCTTTAGCATCATTTGTTGAAAAGATTATCTTTGCTTCATTGTATTGACTTTGCTGTTTTGTTAAAAAGATCAGTTGACTGTATCTCTGTAGGTCTATTTCTAGGCTTTCTGCTGTTCCATTGAGGATTGTTATTATCTTCTTGGAGAATTGACCCCTTTGTCATTACAGCTGACCCTCGAACAATGGAGGGTTAGGGGTGCTGACCTCCATGCAGTTGAAAATGCACCTGTAACTTTTGACTCGCCCGAAACTTAAATACTAATAGCCTGCTGTTGTCTGGAAGCCTTGCTTACCAATAACAAACAGTTGATAAACACATATTTTGTATGTTATATATAGTATTCTTACAATAAAGTAAGCTAGAGAAAAGAAAATGGTTTTTCAAATTGTTGTAAATCTCCAAAAAAAATTCTAATATATTTATGGAAAAAAAACTGGTGTGTAGGTGGACCTGTGCAGTTTAAACCTGTGTTGTTCAAGGGTCAGTTGTATAGTAATGTTCCTCTTTATCCTTGATAAATTCCCTTGGTTTAAAATGGGTTCTGTCAGAAATTAATCTAACTACTTATGCTTTATTTTGATTAGTGTGTGCACATGGTATGTCTATCTCCATTCATTTACTTTTAATCTGTATGTGTCTTTATATTTAAAGTGAGTTCCTTGTAGATAACATGTAACTGGATCTAGTAGTTTTTTGATGCATTCTGACAATCTCTGCCTTTTAATAATTGGTGCATTTAGACCATTGATGTTTAAAGTGATCTTGATTATCTTACTTGGTGGTCTCTGATTTCCTTGGATCTGTGGTTTAGTGTCTAACATTGATTTGGGGAAAATTTTGTCATCAGTATTTTAAATATTTCTTTTGTCCCTTCTTCCTTCTTCTCATATTCCCATTACCTTTTGTAGTTGTCCTACAGTTCTTAGATATTCTGTTCTGTTTTTTTTTTCCAGTTCTGTTTCTGTTTGCTTTTCAGTTTTAGAGGTATATCTATGGAGGTATCGTCAAGCCAAGAGATTGTCTCCTTGGTCATGTCTGTTCTACCAAAGCCATCAAAGACATTCTTCATTACTCTTGCAGTGTTTTTAATCTCTAACATTTCTTTTTGGTTCTTTCTTAGCAGTTCCATTTTTCGGCTTACATTGCCCATCTGTTCTTGCATACTGTCTACTTTGTTCATTAGAGCCCTTGGCATAGTTGTTGTAAATTCCTGGTCTGATCATTTCAACATTTTTGTTGTTGTTGAGTCTGGTTTTGATGCTTGCTTTCTCTCTTCAAATTGTGTTGTTTTGCTTTTCGGTTTGCCTAAAATTTTTCTTGATAGCCAATCATGAGATACTGGATAAAAGGAGCTGCTGCAAATAGTTTGGTAATATGGTGGTAGATGTAGAGGGAGAGGAAATTTTTCTCCAGCCCCATGATTGGGTCTCCATTCATTAGAGAGCCTGTGTCCCTGGGCAGTGCTCTTCACAAGCGTTTCTCAGTTTTTTTCTTCCTCTTAGGTAGAGAGGGTGCTGGAGGTGGCTGGAGTTAGGTATTTACCTTCCCTCTGGTCCGTGAAGCTCTGATAATACCCCAGCAGGTTAGGCTTTTATTAAACAATTTCTACTGAAGGCAGACCCTGTTGTTCCGTACAGAATGCTTGATGCATTTCAGAATGGTTCATTGTCTTCTCCTCCTGTTGGAAGTACAAGGTGATTTTTCTGTGATACTCACTGTGAGAACCCGGTTGAGTTCCAGGAAGTAAAACTCACAAGAGTGTGGGCAATCCCCCCTGCCTGGGTCCCCTCAGAATTTTTAAATTTCTGTCCCATCCACACTGAGCCTCCAGCAATTTGTCATTTACAGTTAGGTGTTCCTACCCTGACACTGGTTCCTGTGGAGGTATCAGGTAATAGGTTGCTGCTCTGGTTAGTTGTGATTTTTTTGGTTCTGCCTTTCTGTCTCTCAGCTTTAGAGGCAGTGGTTTGCCTAGTGACCTTACTTCTCTGATGGATCTAGGGAGATGTGGAGAAAGTAAAGGTTCCTATGGCCAGGATCCTCACCTGGCCCTGGTCAGCTTGCTCACTACACACATATGTTGTTACTGACTCTGTATAAAGAGCCCTGCCCAGTGCTTTGGGCTGTTGCACGGCTGCAGGGCTGCAAGGCTGCGGGAGAGCAGAGAGTGGAGTGGTGACAGTGCCAAAGAAAGAGACTGAGACAGCTGCGAGGACAGAGAGGCCCAGAGGCAGAGACTGGCTTGCTGCATGCAGACTCGTTCTGAGTGGATGGGATTCTAGTGATTGACCTGCCACCATGGGAATAAAGTTGGGTATAAACCCTTTCATCCCAAGAATGTTTCACTGTCATTTTTGTGGTCTTGCTGAATTCACAGTGAACAGTCCAAGGCTGAAACACATTGGTGAGACAGGAGAGTTGTTGATTTTTCAGTTTTTCAGGTTTTGACTTGTTAGGGCAGAGTGGCTACTTATGAGCTCCTTACATGCTGGACTGGAAACCAGCCGTCTCCCCATCGTCTTTTGACTAACTTTTCTGTATTGGGGAAAATCCACTTTATGAGGCCTGCCTTCCAGAACATGAGTCAGACCTCACTCCCATCTTTCCTTGCAGCCAAGACACCTGCACATGGTCCACCTATGCCAAATTAGATGCTCACATGTGACTGATTGGGAGGACAGCAACATGAGGAAGTAGCTTGTGTGAGAAGTTTCTATTTCAGACTGACCTGCTACGCAAGCCTGGTGTAGGGAAAATGGAAGTTCCTATGGCCAGGATCTTCACCTGACCCTAACCTACTTTATGATGTAATTGTCCTACTGCATAGGCTAATACTTATACACCTGTTGGCATAAGCTATTATTGCCTGTGTTGCTATATAAAGAGCTCTGCCTGGTGTTCTGGAGCAGTGAGAGAGAGCCTGGAGAAGAGAACAAGAGAGAGGCAAAGGCTGGAGCAGAGGCTTGTGAGGTAATGGAGAGGCCAGGAGGCAGAGACTGGCGTCCTGAATATAGACTTGCCCTGAGGCAGACAGGATTCTAGTGCTTGACCTGCCACCATGAAAATAAAGCTGAGTATAAACCCTTTCATCCCCAACTTTCTGTTGTCATTTCTTGTTCTTACCAAATCCACCATGAACTTGTTCGTGGCTGAAAGCCTCAGGCAAGACACTCAGACAGACTGCTCTTGTTGGGATCTGAAGCGGATCTCTCGCCTGGTGATTCTGGGATGGTTGTGGGCACCATTGGTGGGGCCCTAGCCTCAAGCTGCTTCTTTAGCCTTCCTAACAAGACTGTGATCATCCAGTAGAATTTTAATAAACCGTTTTTCTTCTTAGCTTATTTCTTCTTTTGTTGCTTATTTCTAAGTTGAATACATGTTGGACCTCCTTGCCTTCTTTTCATGTTTGTGATTAGAAATATCAGGTAGCTGTATTTTCAGCTTACATTTCTTTTTAAGAGTAGCAATTAATTGCTACTAACATAATCACTTTAGGATTCACAGAGCACTTTTTCTTCATTCAAGTTGGTCCTTAAGATAATTTTATGAAATAGATTAGTAGACTTTGTCATTTTGCCCATTTTATAGACGAGGAAACTAAAACTTGGAGGTGTTAACTGACTTTTCCAAGGTCACCAAGTTAGACACACTGGGACCCAAATCTTTACTATAAACCTAGTGAGGTTTGCTTATATCAAGGTGAGCAAGCACATCTTCTGTTTCTGGAAGTAGTTGGACATATAAACAGTTAGAAAATGTCTATTTCAGAAAAGACTCATATTGTTTCTTGTCAAATTTTTACTCTTGGGAACATTTACAAGAATGTTAGCTTTAGCTTAATAACAATAATAATAAAATCTAAAATTAGTGTGTTTAAAGTTATTTTGGCATAACAGAACCCACAGCTAAAACACTACCATTCATTGCTTAACTGTTACACTCTGCTGCTTTGTACAGAATTTTAATGGTGATGGCTGTATCACTGTTTAATGTTTGTCTACAGCAGTGCAGAGTTAAATCCAACACACTTCACAAGCTACTGAATCCTTCTGATAAACATCTCCAGCACCCCTGAAATGACTCACTTGTGTAATTACCCAGTGGGTTAACGTTTGTGGTGTCTGGTGCTTTATAAGTCAACTGTTTAGTGATACAAACTTTTGAGGGTTGATTACACAGAAAGGTTGTGGTTTGGAGAATGCTTAATGTGGCATCTTGTCTGTATACTAATTTATATTTCAGGAACTTTTTGAATAATTAATGCTCTTCATTTATTAGAACTTAGAGAAACTGTAGGATGAGGAATGAGTGATGCAGTGAACTCAATGAAAAATTAATTTTCTCAGATGATGAGATACCTCTTTCTTTCTTCCTCTCAAGTTAATGTTAACTGTGTGGTTTTAGGGAATTCCAAACTTTCTTTTGCAATTACTGATTGTATCAGTCAAGGTTCACTTGCAGAGAATAGAATCCACTCTAGCTGGTTTAAGCCAAGGGAGATTTATTACAGGGTATTAAATGGCTTATAGAATGTTGGGAAGGTGAAGAAATAGAGGTTGACCTCTCAGGAATGACTTCCAGAGCCTCACAGCAGCACAGGCCACCAAGGGAGCATTTCCCTCTTATGCAGTCATGAAACTGCCTGCCAAATGAGTATTTCAGAACCATGTCACCCTGACCCAGGAAGGAGGTTACCAACTGGAAGAAATCAGATACAGAGCAATGATGCTAGCAGAAATAGTAAAACATTGCCTTCCAAATCTCATCCAACTTCATCTCATTGACAGTAACTAGGCCATATAGCTGCAAGGGAGTTTAGGAAATGTAGTTTTAATCTTCCAGTCTCTGCAGGTCATGAAGATATGTGAGAGGGTTGGCCCCAGCTTCTGAGTTGTTAGGTCACATCCAATAGTGCTTTCCATTGATATTCAGGTCTACCCAACTACACTTATTCCTCAGGTACAAAAAGCCATGCAGGAACTTTTCTCCTTCCACATCTTTCTGCTTGTCAGCTGCATGTATACATACATGTATGTGCATATACACACAAACATGCAGAGTAGCCTGCTTTTGATGAACTGCCCCTTCTGGTTTTTATTTAATATCTAAGGTAAATAATTCACGACAGTAGAATTTTCAGTGTAAGCCTGTGCTTATCTTGGATTTCAGACATTTCTGGTTTGGTAGGGTGATGGAGAAGCATTGCTGATGAAGGCTGTGCTATGTGGTTGGTGAAGAAGCAACTGAGATTGGGATCTTAGGTTTTAACCCAGTGGTTCTAAAACCAGCCAAACCTGATAGTCTCGTGATAGAGTTTTAAGTGTACCCATTGCAGAGATTCTAATTCGATTGACCTTTGCAGTCTAATTTGATTGGTCGGAGCATTGATAAAACCAAAAAGTCCCTTAGGTGACATCATTATACACCTGGGGCCAAGAACCATAGTCTTAAATTACACAGAATTGGACATTAACAAATGCTGCTCTTTTTAAACTTTAACATCATCAGGATCACCTGGAGGACTTGTTGAACCCTACATTGCTGGGCCCCACTGGCAGACTTTCTGATTTGGTAGATCTGGGATAGGGTGTGAGAATTTGCATCTCTTAAAGTTCCCACTTGATGCTGGTGGTCCAGTGTCAGGCTTTGAGAACCACTGGCCTAAAAGGAGCTACCTATTTTCATTGTAAAGATTTGATTTCAACTCACCTGGAAGACTTTCTTCTTTAATCAACATTTTTGGAGCATCTGCTTAGTTTCTGTTCTTTGCCAGAGCTGGGATGAGGAATAAGGTGCCTTTGAGGAGATCATGATGTACATCTCTAGACTTTAAGAGGAGAGCATTGCTCTACTTTACTTTTTTCTTCAAATTAGTATTCCTTATTTTATGTAGATTTTCTTATGTTCATCCCTCTGTTAGATCCCACAACTATATGAGTACATGGCTCTGTACCACTGTGATTTGTTAAAGTAATGAGCCTATTAACTGCAGCTTGATTCCAGTGCAAGAAAGTTGGAAAAATAGTCCTACATGTAGAAGTATCTTAGCTCATGTCCTCCTTTGTTTGGCTGCTCTAACTCATATTAAAAGGAGAGGTGAGGCCTGCCTCCCAATAAAGGGTGGGATTAGGAGGTCTGATATTAAAGCCATGTTCTTAATCATAACAAGCTAGTAGTATTAGGAGAAACTGGGAGATTCTTGATTTCTAAGCATATTCTGTATTATATTAGGAGTTAACATAAGTTATGATCGATTCAAAGCTACCTGTAATGTACCCCAGTGGAAAGATCAACACAATAGGAGATGGAAAATTTGGTGTCTGATATCAGCTCAGAGTACCCTTTTAGAAATGTAAGCACAAATTAGTGCTAAACCTGACTTTTGGAGAAGCGATGTTTTCTGAGTTTTGGTTTCTATTTCTGTAAAATGGGGGCAGTAAATATGCTCTTTAAGTCTCTGATTTGCTGTGAGGGGCCAACGAAACAATAGTCATGCTTTAAAAACTATAAAGTGTTTATACACATTAATGATATGATTTCAAAGAGTTGGGTCACTAAATTTTTTTAAATAGAATTCAGTAATTCATTTAATATTTGATATTTAATCGATATTAATTAAGCATACCTATATGCCAGATACCATGCTAAGTATTGGCAACCTGGTGAATAACTCCTCTTTTTAAGTAAATATATACCCCTCTTTACCTGTTCTCCATCCCCACTCACTGACAACCACCAAATCACCAATTTGTTCTCTATCTGTGAGTATTTTTTTATTCCACATATAAGAGATGATACCATATTTGTTTTCTCTTTTTTCACTTAGTATAATACCCTCAAGTTCCACCCATGTTGTTGCAAATTAGAAGATTTCATTCTTTTTTTATGGATGAATAAATTTCAGTGTGTGTGTGTGTATGTGTGTGTGTGTTCCAGTGGTGGACACATAGGTTGTTTCCATATCTTGGCTGTTGTGAATAATGCTGCTGTGAACATGGTGTACAGGTATCTTTTCCAGTTACTATTTTCATTTTCTTTAGGTATGTTCTCAAGATTGGAATTGCTGTATCATAGGGTAGATCGATTTTTAGTTTTTTAAGGAAACTTCATTTTTTTTCATAGTGGTTGTACCAATTTGAAATCCTACCAACATTATTGAACATAGTACTGGAGGTCCTAGCCACAGCAATCAGACAACACAAAGAAATGAAAGGCATACAGATTGGTAAGGAAGAAGTTAAACTGTCACTGTTTGCAGATGACATAATATTGTACATAAAAAACACTGAAGAATCCACCCTAAAACTATTAGAACTAATAACTGAATTCAGCAAAGTTGCAGAATACAAAATTAATACAAAGAAATCTCTTGCATTCCCATTTACTAATGAAGAACTAGGAAAAAGAGAAATCAGGAAAATAACTCCATTTACAACTGCATCAAAAAGAATAAAATACCTAGGAATAAACCTAGCCAAGGAGGTGAAAGACCGATACCGTAAAAACTACAAGACACTCATGATAGAAATTAAAGAAGACACCAATAAACGTAAATACATCCCGTGCTCATAGGATAGGAAGAATTGATATTGTCCAAGTGGCCATCCTGCCCAAAGCAATCTACAGATTTAATGCAGTATGTATCAAAATACCAACAGCATTCTTCAACAAATGAGAACAGATAGTTCTAAAATTCATATGAAACCACAAAAGACCCCAAATAGCCAAAGCAATCATGAAAAAGAAGAGCAAAGCTGGGCATATTACACTCCCTAACTTCAAGCTCTACTACAAAGCCACAGTAATCAAAACAATTTGATACTGGCATAAGAACAGACCCATAAATCAGTGGAACAGAATAGAGAGCCCAGGTATAAACCCACACATATACAGCCAATTAATATATGATAAAGGAGCCATGGATATACACTGGGGAAATGACAGCCTCTTCAACAACTGGTGTTGGCTACATGTAAGAGAATGAACTTGGATTATTGTCTAACCCCATAAACAAAAGTAAACTCAAAATGGATCAAAGACCTGAATGGAAGTCATGAAACCGTAAAACTCTTAGAAGAAAACATAGGCAAAAATCTCTTGAATATAAACATGAGCAACTTCTTCCTGAACACATCTCCTCAGGCAAGGAAAACAAAAGCAAAAATGAACAAGTTAGACTACATCAAACTAAAAAGCTTCTGTATGGTAGAGGACACAATCAGCAGAACAAAAAGGTACCCTACAGTATGGGGGAATATATTTGTAAATGAGTTATCTGATAAGGGGTTAACATCCAAAATATATAAAGAACTCATACACCTCAACACCCAAAAAACAAATAACCTAATTAAACAGACACTTCCCCAAATAAATTCAGATGGCCAACAGGCATATGAAAAGATGCTCCACATCACTAATCATCAGGGAAGTGCAAATTAAAACCACAATGAGATATCACCTCACACCAGTTAGGATGGCCAACATCCAAAAGACAAGGAACAACAAATGCAGGCGAGAATGTGGAGAAAGGGGATCCCTCCTACACTGCTGGTGGGAATGTAAATTAGTTCAACCATTGTGGAAAGCAATATGGAGGTTCCTCAAAAAACTAAAAATAGAAATACCATTTGACCTGGGAATTCCACTCCTAGAAATTTATCCAAAGAAAATATCCCTGATTCAAAAAAACATATGCACCCCCATGTTTATTGCAGCACTGTTTACAATAGCTAAGACATGGAAGCACCCTAAGTGTCCATCAGCAGATGAATGGATAAAGAAGAGGTGTTACATACACACAATGGAATATTATTCAGCCACAAAAAGAAAACAGCCTACCATTTGCAACAACGTGGATGGAGCTAGAGGGTATTATGTTCAGCGAAATAAGCCAGGCAGAGACAGACAAGTATCAAATGATTTCACTCATTTGTGGAGTATAACAACAAAGCAAAACTGAAGGAACAAAACAGCAGCAGACTCACAGACTCCAAGAAGGGACTAGCAGTTACCAAAGGGAAGGGGTTGAGGGGGGGTGGGTGGGGAGGGATGGAGAAGGGGATTAAGGGGCATTATAAGTAGCATACACAATATCAGTAGATCACAGGAAAGGTAGTATAGTTCAGAGAAGATAAGTAATGACTCTACATCTTATTACACTGATGGACAGTGATTGCTTTGGAGTGGGGGGGGGGATTGATAATATGAGTGAATGTTGAAACCACAATGTTGCCATGTAAAACCTTCATAAGATAGTATAACAATGACACATTAATTAAAAAAAAGAAATCCCACCAACAGTGTATAAGACTTCCCTTTTCCCCATATCCTTACCAACACTTATCTCTTCCCATTTTGATAATAGCCATTCTCAGAAGTGTGAGGTGATATTTCCTGGTTTTTATTTGCATTTCCCTGATGATTAATGTTGTTGAGCATCATTTCATATACCTGTTGGCTATCTGTATGCTTTCTTTGGGAAAACGTCTACTCAGATCTTCTGCCCAATTTTTAACTGGATTGTTTGTTTTTCTGCTAAAAATCTTTATATATTTTGGATTAATAACCTTATCAGATATATGATTTGCAAATACTTTCTTCCATTCAGTAGGTTGCCTTTTCTTTCTGTTGATGGTTTCCTTTGCTGTGCAGAAGCTTTTTAATTTGATTTTGTCTCATTTGTTTGCTTTTCTTTCCCTGCCTTTGGAGTTAGATTTTTAAAAAATCACTAGGCAATGTCAGGAATTTTATTGCCTATATTTTCTTCTAGGAGTTTTATGGTTTCAGTTATTATGTTCAAGTCTTTAATCCGTTTTGAGGTAATTTTTGTGTATGGTGTGAGACAATGGTTGAGTTTAATTTATTGCATGTACTGTGCAATTTTACCAACACTATTTATTGAAGGGTCTGTCCTTGCCCCATTTTAAATTCTTGACTCCTTACATGTGTGGGCTTATTTCTGGGCTCTCTATTCCTTTGAACTGTGTGTCTGTATTTACACCACTGCCATACTGTTTGAATTATTATAGCTTTGTGATATAATTTGAAGCCAGGTTTTAATATCTCCAGCTTTGTTCTTCTTAAGATCATTTTGGCTATTCTGGGTTTTGTGGTCCCAAACAAATTTTAGGATTATTGGATCTAGTTCTGTGGGAAAAAATTTTGGCATTTTGATAAGGATTGCATCGAATCTGTAGATTGCTTTGGGTGGTATGGACATTTTTACAATATCCTTCTGATCCCTGAGCATGGAATATCTTTCCATTTATTTTTGTTTTCTCTAGTATCTTTCATTGATGTCTATAGTTTCAATATAGTTTATTTTTGTCTTCTTTTGTATCTTTCGTTAATGTCCAATAGTTTCAATATAAATTCACCTTGGTTAAATTTATGTCTAGTTATTTTATTCTTTATAATGCAATTGTAAAGGGATTGTTTTCTTTGTTTCTCTTTCTGATAACTTGTTTTTAGTATATAGAAATGCAATACGTTTTGGTGTATTGGTTTTGTATCCTGCAACTTCACTAAATTTATTTATTCTAATAGTTTTTTGATGGGGCTTTAGGGTTTTTAATATGTAGTATGATGTCATCTGCAAATATGATAGTTTTACTTCTTCCTATCCAGTTTGGATGCCTTTTGTTTCTTTCTCTTGCCTAATTGCTCTGGCTAGGACTTCCAGTATGATGTTGAAAAGAAGTGGTGGGAGTGGACATCCTTGTCTATTTCCTGATCTTAGAAGAAAGGTTTACAGCTTTCCATTGTTGAGTATGATGTTAGTTTATGGGTTTGTAACATATGGCCTATATTAAGTTAAGGTACCTTCCCTCTATACCCCTTTGTTGAGAGTTTTTATCAAAAATCATGTTGAATTTTTTCAAATGCTTTTTCTGCATCTATTGAGATGATCATCATTTGTATCCTTTTTGTTAATGTGGTCTATGATGTTGACTGATTTGTAGATGTTGAACCATCCTTGCATCCCTAGAATAAGTCCCACTGGATCATGGTGTATGATCCTTTTAATGTATTGTTGAATTGGGTTTGCTAATATTTTGTTGAGGATTTTGCATCTGCTTTTATTGGGGTTATTGGCTTATAATTTTATTTTTTGTGATCTCCTTGTCAGGTGTTGGTGTCAGCATAATGCTGGCCTCATAAAATGAGTTTCAAAGAGTTCCCTCCTCTTCTAATTTTTAGGAGTTTCAGAAGCATAGGTATTAATTCTTTCTAAGTGTTTGGTAGGATTCACCTTCGAGGCTGTCTGGTTCTGGAATTTTGTTTTAGGGAGGTTTTTTGATTACTGATTGAATCTTTTAACCAGAAATTGGCTTGTTCTATTTTATTATTATTCAGTCTTAGTAGGATGTATGTTTTGTATATTTCTAGGTATTTGTCTATTTCTTATAGGTTGCCCAAATTGTGGGGCTACAATTTTTCTAAGTAATCTCTCATGATGCTTTGTATTTTTGCCACATCAGCTGCAACATCTCCTCTTTCATTTCTGATTTTATTTGCATCCTCTCTTTTTTTCTTGGTGAATCTAGCTAAAGGCTTGTCAATTTTATCTTTTCCAAGAGCCAGCTCTTAGTTTCATTGATCTTCTCTATTGCCTTTTTAGTCTCTCTCTCTTTTATTTCTGTTCTAATCTTCATTTCCTTCCTAAATTGATCATTTTCTTCTGTACTCCAGATCCTGGAAAAATTACAAAGTGAAAGCTTTGTTTCTTTTTCTCACAGAAGTGTAGTCCTGGTGGCAAGCACAGAATGCACATTTTTGGATTAGTAAGTAGAAGAATCTTTGGGAATTTAGGGCAGGAGAAGTTCACTCTAAAATAGTATTGCCCAGGGAAGACTTTATGAAGTGTGTGGCATAGTGAATTAATTAGATTTTAAAGCATGTGGTATTCAGACAGAACAAGAATAGTTTACTCTGTGGAAACTTACCTTTGCTTTTAAAAGGAAACCCTACTAAGAACCTGGGGTTACCATATGCCTTTTAATATTACTTATGGACTGTCTTGAGATGTGGAGCTCAGAGGGAATTTCCCTGCTCATAAAGAAGAGGATGGAGGTGTTGTTTATCCTACCTCCTATTCTCAGAGTATAGCCCTGAAAGGAGAGAATCTTCTCTTGAAAAGTTTAGGTCAGTACTGTCATCAGTCTTAGGTTGGTTAGCAGCCTATTTTTTTTCCCCTAAATTGAACAGCAAAGAACACTACTTAATTCAGTATTTTTAAAAGATTCCAAATTCTTATTGATAAAAATAGTGCTGGTGGTTATAAGTACACAGCTGACATTAAAAGAGTTATCAGTCTTGCTGTGGGAAACAAGATAACCAACCAACTAGTTTCAGAAAATCTACCTTTCCCATTCCAGTGATTAGTTAATAAAATTATTCCTGACAGTGGTGGGCCAAGAAGCTTGTCAGTTACATACTTAGAGACAGAGAACACATTGTCCAAAGATCTCAGAAGAGCCTTTGCAAACACACAGAAGGGATTTAAAACAATTTGCATAAACCTCCCCATGGATAGTGATATGGCTCCAGTATTGGGGTGGTTCCAGGAACCCCTCCTTGGCTGTATCATGGGGTGACGCTGTGCTTGGTGAGCGTTCAGTCTCATGACGGTTTTTGCCAGCAGGATTGGGTGATGGGACACTGAATAAGCCCACTGTTTGGTTTCACATAAGGACTCTTTGTGTTGGCCTGGGGCAGCCATGTTCAAGTTGTTCAAGTTTGACTTGCTTTTTCCCCAGTGATGTTTTTGGACTTTATGGGCTGGAGAATTAAGCACAACACCTTTTCTGAGTTAATCCGTCAGATTTTGCTCTTGAAAGGTAACCATAGCCCCTTGTATTTCTAAACTGTGGAGAATAATAGTCATACCTTTGGAGACTTCTGATTTCTTAAATTAAAAGTCAGGGAGAGGAGGGACTTTGCTTGGCATGCCCAGATAGGTAGGTACTCAGGTCTATTTATGGTGGAACCATGGGAAGTAATCCTTTTCTATTGGTTAATATGATTTGCCCTTGTTTACTAACTTCTTTAAGAACTATATTCTCTAGTATAGTTAACAAACAAGTTATACTTTAATATTTAATATTCCCCTGTGAGAAGGTATGGGTCACTTGAGTATTGTTTAAAAATGCCTGGTGGGTTACAAATCTGTTTCAACTTTTTTTTCTTCTTCCTTTTGAGAAGAGTGATATATATTAAACACTACATATTAGAGGCTTTACTGATTGTTGCATATAGACTGTTCTGAGTCTAATTTAAAGTCCAGGGAGTAGTTTAAGCACTGGGGAAAGTTGTTATAAAAATGAAATCCACTAATTTCTAACCTGGAGTTTATTTTCTTTCAGTCTGCTAGTTTGATTTCTCAGCTTTGTTCTAATAACATAAACATTTTTATGTTTATTTATAGGTGGCTTTAACGAAGAGAGCAGATCCAGCTGAGCTTAGAACAATATTTTTGAAGGTTGGTATAAAGGAATCTATTTGTTTCTTGTTTGATTTGTTTTCTCTACCTTTTAAAGATTATTTTTAAGCAGTTTATTTCATTGTTGTATCTGTTAAAATTCCTCCTAAGTATCTTCACTTAAGACTTAGGAAAGCGTTCCTTTACAATTATATATGTTTTAAAAAATGTATCAGAAACTTGTAGGAGATTGTTTGTGATAGCAGCCTGGTTTACATTTTAATTTCTTTTATCTCACATGGTGTCAGGTACTGAAAGGGAGTTGCTGGTGGATTTAGTCTTGCAGCCTACTTACTTTAGCCAGATCATCTTGTGCAGTTTGATGATAATGCTTTTTCTCCTGAGAAGTTTAAAGCTGCTTGTAGACATTTCAGTAATCCTTCCTTCATTCAGAGGGGACTGTCCTTGTCTCTTCTTGGTAGAAATCCATCATTGCTGCTGTTGTTACCATCACTGACATCATTGTAATACAACTTGGTGCCCAGGGAGGCGGCTTCGGTATGAGTTACGGTAGTTCGCAGCACATCCTGTACAACTTTATGTCCTTAGTTTCTTTTGCTTTCACCTACTTTCTGACATTGGTCAATGAATGATTAACACTCCAATAAAAGTCTACCTCACGGCCCCAACACCGAATCATTTTTAATATTGTTCAACTGGAATTAAAGTACTCAAAGAAAAGGCCACTTTTGTGAAGACAATGTAAAAAGTATGTATGTGGGCCTTTTCTAACCATGATAAAAAGGCAACTGTGCTGTGCATAAAGAGGACCAAGCCTTCAAAATAAGAAACTTATTGTTCTATTGCTGTGTACTGAATATATGGCTTAGAAAATTATTAATTCTGTAAGCATCATTTTCATTATCAAAATACACTATTAAAAAAATCTTGAGAGATCAGGGAATTTGAGCACTGACAGGCTTATTTGATATTGAGGAATTGTTATCAATTGACTTTTAGACTGGATAGTGGTATTCTGATTATGGAAACCAAAAAGAGTCTTCTTTCTTAGAGATACACACTGAAGTATTTACACATGAGATTGGGATGTCTGAGATTTGCTTGTATATAATCCAGTTTTGGTGGGGTAGGAAAAATGAGTTGGCAATATGATGATAATTTTTGACATTGGAAAATAGAGTGTTTTTTTATATATACTTCTCTCTCTAGTTTGTATATGCTTGAGCATTTTCACAGTAAGTTACAAACAATTGTACAGATGTAATTAAACAAAAATACCTGAAAGTGTCCAGCACCTGATAAGCATGACACTGAGTCAGTAAATTCTTGAAATTAAATACTTCAAACACAAGAGAGAGAGAGTCCAAAAAAAAAATTGTAAAAAAATGTGAATACTTTTGTGGGAAGAGAAAAGGATAAATTTGTAAAGAGTTTTGAATTATGTATAAGAAACCAGATTTCTTTATAGATTTGTTTTTAGCCCAGAAAGGATAGTACAGTATAAAGATTCTAATGTGGTTCTGGATAATGAAAATCCAGAAAACAGAAACGCTGTGTTTCTCATCTAGGCTAGTGTCTTTTGTTATGCATTTTAGGGGCTCACCATGATTGGGATGAGATGTGTGTGAGGGAACCATAGATGTTTTAGTATGTGTACTGCAGGTCTGTATTGTAAAACTAGTGATGTAATTCTGGAAGACAGATCACTTGAGGAAGAACAGAAGAATGCATTATCAAAGAGCGTAGAGAAATGGGTACAGCTTATTAACTTGAACTTCTAAAGTCATTGTCATTCTTTGAACTCAGGACCCATCCATTACTTCTCTTCTCTAAACCAGCAGTAGTTGCAGGCATCCTTCTGACAGAAAATGGGAATAACTTAGAGTGTCTTAATAGATGGTGCATCTTGGATACTTACTGACTGTTTGGATCCACTTGATCCAGTGGAAAGATTCCAGGCAGAAGCTATGTCCACCTTTTGAGGCCTCATGGCAGCTGGTGAGCTTAGTTAGATTAAAATCCTACTTTGAAACAGTATGTCGTTTCCAGTTGCTGCATCTGAGCAGCAGGCATGTCTAGACTGGAGACAAATTGGATTGGGCGGGTAGCCCCAGGGAGAGTGGGAATTCTATGCAGAGTTCTGGAGAGCCACTTGTGGGGTTTCTGTGTAAGTGGGCCCGAGGGCTGGGGTGGAATCTTTGCTTCCCTGGCAGTAACTAGGACTTTGTGCCTTTTCAGTGAGAGTTCTGTGTGACTGAGAGTCTGAGGGATTGATGTGGGAGGAATCATCTCTGAAGAAAACTGATCAGCAGTTTCTGGAAGGGATTGTGGATCTGGCAAAGGTTCAGGTGATGTCATCAGGCTTCGAGAGTGTGTTACTGACACAGATCCACCTTGGCTCAGAATGCTGAGGATCTCTTGTTTACCATCTACCGCAGATGGCATTGTGGTCGGGGAAGAATAGGGGATGTGGCACCGTGGGGGCTGTGCTAGGCACGTCTCCACAGTGGCTGAGCTTTTGAGTTAAGTATGGGTCAGCAGTAAGTACTCTGTGAACCCGACTACTTTCCTGATTTTCTGTGACCGTTGCCTGACTTTCTTCCTAATAAATATCCCAACCTTCTCTCTATTAAACTAGCGAGAGGTTCTTCTGTAGCTTGAGGGAGCTGGAGAGAAGCTTCATTGTATCCTTTGGCCCAGAGGTGCTGGTCATAGGGGAGTTGGCAGCTGTGGAGATCAGAGGGAACCAGTGGAACTGAGACAGATAAGGGAAGAGGAGACCTGGAGTCTAAAGTAGGCCCAATTCTGGCTTATTTTGTTTTTCAGAAGAGTTAAAATCAATCTCACTTTTTTTCATTTTTTTTGAAGTTACTTACTGTATGTTAAGTATAGTGTTAGGTACTGGGGATATAAAGATACATACGTCATGGTTCCTGCCCTTAGCTCTGTGTGTGTGTGTGTGTGTGTGTGTGTGTGTGTGTGTGTGTAAGTGTAAAAAACCATAATATAGTTGATAAGCATTATATAGCATTAATTAGCAGGAAGATGTTGTGAGGCTAATTATATCTTCCCAGAGAGGGTCATCAAAGTTATAGAGAGATGGTAATGTTTGAGTTGGGCTTGAAGATGACTATATTTCAGATGGAGAATGTAGAGGAGGGTCATGGGGGGCAAGGAAGATTATTCCAGGCAAATGAAACAGCATGTGGAAGTCAGAGCTGTAAGAGTGCCAGGTGTGCAAGGTGGCCTGGAGCAGTTGGGCAGTGGTACTAGAATGGTAGGTAGGGAGGAAGTATTTCTAGCTTAAGGCATTTAAATTTTCTTATACAGGCTGTTCTTATGATAAGTAGGGAGGAAGTATTTCTAGCTTAAGGCATTTAAATTTTCTTATACAGGCTGTTCTTATGATAAGTGGTAGGTAATGTTTTGTTGGATGTAGAAATTGACATCTAAGTGTAGTCACATTTGTTTTTAACCTAAATGTTGACATATTTTTTGTCTGCTCAATACTTCTGGTGCTGCCTCACGTTAATTTAAACAGATGTGTGTGTTGAGTGCCTATAGATTAAATAAAACAATGTGAAACTTTACTGAGTGGATATGCAAAATAGGCATAAGCAATGACCATGTCTTAAAGGATTTCGGATTCTATACAGGAGACCGGATTTATAGGCAAACAGCAGATACAAAGGAATCTAAGTCAGTGTATTCAAGTTTCTCACCTGTCTGGAAGGAAACAGAAGGAGGAGCACCCCCCATGGTGGGGAGTGCTCAGAGGGGGCTCCTTGGAGAGGGAACTTGAGGAGCCTCTGGAATGGGTGGGAGCTGGAGAGGGGCACCACATTCGAGGGAGGGCCTGGAAATGGGTTTGGGAGCAGCTTCTCCAGGTTGAAGGATTCATGCTCATTCTTTACATTTATTTAAGTTTAACCCTGTGCCAAGGAGTCTGCCCAGGATTTCAGGGTGTGGGTGAGAAGTTGGAAAGATAATTGGGAGTTTGGCATTTCAGCTGAACAGTAGGAAGCTGTTGAAGGTTTTCTGAGTTTTCCAGTGACAGGAGAGGACAGGTTTGAGATTTGACTGGTACAGCAAGGCCATAAGCTGGGCAGCCTTGGATGTGATACTGGTGTGAGGGCCTAGTAGCTTGATTCAGATTGTGGCAACAGGAGCAATGAAGAATGGGCAAGTGAAAGGCATTTTCAAGGACTGTTTGATGAAAATGACTGGTCTTTTATAATGGATTAGAGAGAGCAGGGGATAAATATGACCACTGGATATATAGTCTGGGTCCAGGGAGGTGCCAGTAGTAAGGATGGGGAAATTGAGGAGGAAACCATTTGCTCAAGGGAGAGCAAAAGAGGTAACGGATATTGTTTAGAGGTATATGGCTCTGGGAGGAAGGGGGTTCCCTGCTCTGAGCAAGTTCACTATGAATCTCGTAAGAGAAGAAAAATGAGGGTGAGAGGTTGGGGAAAGGTTTTTTTATTTCTCATGGCTCAGTGTCTCTCCCCACACGTTGCTCTCTGGTGCGGTGCTCTCTGCCCCTTCTTGATGGGCTCTGGTAGCAAGCTCCTTCCCTTGGCCACTGCTGGCGCTCTGCTTCCCCTCTGCCCCTTCCTCTGGGAGGAACTATGTGGGAGGGTCCCTGGTGACTGGCAGGTGCCCCACCAATTAAGTGCCAGGAATGGAGGGGAGGGGAGAATGGGTGCTTCCTCTCCACCCCGTGCCCCCAGGGCATAAACTTCACATTGATGAGCAAACAGGCCTTTATCTGCATAGCACTATCAAGGCCAGGTGAGAAATTTGGGTTGAAAACTTCCATTTACCCAACAAGGTATAGAGCCGGAAGAAACTGAATACCTGTAGTGCAGAGTATGAGGGAATACTGGGTAAAAGGCCTGGACATGGGAAATAGGCCATATTACTCATGGTAATGGTAACATGCAGTGAGTTGCACTTGGGTTTTCATAACTATTCTGTGTTGTCAAAAGCATAATGTATATTTTTAAAATTTGTAGGGAAAATTGGAAAAAGTTAATTCCTTTCTTGGAAAACTTCTTTCTTATGACAAAATAGCTCATGTTCATTGACGAAAATTTAAAAGCAGAAGTATATAGAGAAAAGTAATGTGATTGCAAGATTATCCTCTAGATACATATATAGAGAGATAGTTATATCCATTTATCTCTCTCTGTTTCTCTGTCTCTGTGTATTTATATAAATTTTTTTCCTCACTTAATATGTCACAAATAACCTTTCCTATATTTGAATGTCTTTCTATAGTGTTTTTATTGTTGCTTGACAGTCCCACGTATGGCTGCTTTACCTTAATTTATCTAGCCCCTCCCTATTACTGGATATTGAGTCACCTGTTCTGCGTTGCTATCATGCCAATGCTGTAATGAATGCCCTTTAACCTACACTTGTAAACATAGCTAGCTTTTCCTTGATAGAAGTTGTGTTGTTGGATTAAAGAGTGGGTTTACAACATTTAAGGCTTTTGATTCTTGGCAGACTGCCTTTCATGAATGTTGTTATCAGTACATATTTTGGATACGAGTATGGAAGTTTACATCTTCCCACATTATGTCGACTCTGATTATAGTCAGGAAAATAGAGGAGCAACAAAAAACCTTTCTTCAGACTCCTTAGTTGAAAAATCTTATTTTAAGTTTGCATTTCTCTAATCTGCAGCAATATATTGATTTATTGACCATTTGTGGTTCTTACATTTTAACTTTTTATTATGATAATTTACAAACATATAGAAAACAAGAATAGTGTAGTGAATAATCACCACCTAATTTATAGTATCATTTGTCACATTACTTTCATATCTATATATATTTAGTGAGTATTTCAGTATAAGTTAGATATCACCATAATGCACCCTAAATACTTAGCATGTAACTTCAAATAATAAGAACAATTTCCTTCGTGTCCATAATACTATTTGCACCTAATAAAATTTATAGTAATTCCTTAATAATGTAAAATACTCAATCCATTCTCAAATTCTTAGTTACATTTTATTGTGTCCTTGGAACAGGGAAGCAGAATAAAGAATGGTCAAATGCAGTGATCTGGTGTGCACAGCATTTCTTAGTGGTTCAGAAACAGTCAAGGGGAATTTGCCCTTTAGTCCCAGATGTGAATGATATGTAGCAGAAATGGGCAAACTGCATGATTATGGTTCTGACCTGGCTTGTTCACAGTTTATAGACATTTATTAAACCAGCAGTGCTGAGCAGGCCAGATAGGATTCCTGCCCTCTGAACATACAGTGTAGTGACAGATTACTTTCCTTTTGCTACTGTATTAATTGGGTGTGGTGGTGGTTCTTGGTGGTGACAATCAGTTTATCAGTTAGGGTGCTCTAGAGAAGCATAGCGGTAGGAGATATCTCTAGCTCTGTATCTATCTAATGAGATTTATTATGAGGAATTGGCTCACACCATCCATTACTGAGGCCCGGAAGTCCTTTGATTACTGTCTACAAGCTGGAGACAGGACACCTGGTGCTGTAACTGTCTAAGTCTGAAGGCCTGAGAACCAGGAGAGCTGATGAGGTAAATCTCAGTCCAGGGGCCAGAGGAGATACGTCTTAGTTCAAGCAATGGGGCGGGAAAACGAGGTGAATTCTTCCTCCTTCCCTCCACTTTTTATGTTATTCAGATCCTCAATACATAGGAGGATGCCTCCCCACTTTGGGAGGGCAGTCTTCTTTACTGAGTCCACCAATTCAAATGCCAATCTCATCCAGAAACACCTGCACAGACACACCCAGAAATCATGTTTAATCTGGGCACCCCTTGGCCAGTCAAGTTGACACATAAAATTAACCATCACAGTTAATGTTAATACTGGGTTGTGCAAGGAATCCTAAAAGCCTTCCTGTTTCTTAAGTATATGTCTAATCATATTAAAACTTGCAAAAATTGTAAGGGAGAGAGGCTCCAAGTCACTTGTAAAATCTATTCACAAAGAAAGATTAAATGACATTTTAAAGATGTGGTAGCTGTTTAGGGTGGAGGCCACTCCCCCCGACAGGGACCTCTGTTCACTGCTGGAAGGGCAGCTGGGCTGCCTTTGTCAGCATTTTCTTATTATGGTCTGCCTCTGGCAGCAGTCTAAGGAGCAGCCTTTGATGGATTTACTGTAATCCTAAGGCATACCCCTACAGCCTTAGTGAGGAGCTGGTTTTGCAAACTGAAGAAAACGGGGTGTTTTCCATTTGCACCCCAAACGGGTCATCAAGAACAGATGAACATGTTCTTACATTTAAGAGACAATTTCTTTATTACCTCTAAAAAATGAGGCAGATAAGATGCCTCAATGATTTTTAACTGTAAACCTTTTATTGAAGGATAAATGAAATGCACAAATCATAAATGTATAGCTCCATGAATGTTTGCAGAGTAAGCATACCCAGGTCTCCCAGCAGCCTTCTGGTGCCCCTTCTGGTCATACTCATCTCTTCCAAGAGGACCCAGTTGTCTGACTTTAATTACTATATATTAGATTTGCCTGGCTTTCAACTTCATATAAATGGAATCATACAGTAAGTATTCTTATGTATAAATTCATATGTTTCTCTGTTGTAAGATTCATCCACAGTGTTGTACATAGTTGGTATTAATTTATTCTCACTGCTGTATTGTATTCCATTGTATGATTATACTATAGTTGATTTATACATCCTACTGGTGATTGAGTTATTTTCCCTTTTTTTTTTTGCCACCCCAAATAATGCTGCTGTGGACATTAAAATGCAAAAGCATTTTAATGTGTGTGTGTGTGTGTGTATGTACACATTAGAGATTGGAGTTAGAGATTGAAGTTGCTGGGTCTGTGGTTATGTGGATTATGTGTATGTTTGGTTATAGTAGATATTGCCATGCAGTTTCTACAGTGGTTCACCAGTTATCTCATAACAGCAGTGTGTGAGAATTGCATTTGCTCCGTGTTTTTGTCAACACTTGTATTACCTTTTAATTATCTTGTGTATGAGTAGTAGTATTGCATTGTAGTTTTATTTTGCATTTTCAGTGGAATTTTTTTAGGGGTCAGCAGTTTGACAGTGATTCTAAAGGTCATTTGGGGACAATCACAGAGTGATCATGGCCAAGAAACCTTTCAGAAGGGAAGCAAAACAATTTTATTTTAACCTTTCCTTCATTTGACAAATATTTACTGAGCATGTTTCACTGTCTGCCAGGCAACAGTCTGGGAATTTGAGGATACAGCAGAGAGACAGGCAGAAAAAGGCCTGTTCTGACACAGCTATCCCTCTAGTTATAACTGTGACGAGGTGCGTAATCTTGCAAGAGTAGACATGTCAGTTGACAAGGA
Source organism: Smutsia gigantea (assembly GCA_032199065.1). Classification (NCBI taxonomy): domain Eukaryota; kingdom Metazoa; phylum Chordata; class Mammalia; order Pholidota; family Manidae; genus Smutsia; species Smutsia gigantea. Next base: position 11,577 of record JAVSCE010007292.1, on the reverse strand, counting down.
TAGTCCTGGAAACATTTCCTGCCTCTGTAATGACAAGAACTGTCAGCCCATCCTGGCATTCCCATGGAGTTTGGAGGCAGCCTTGGAATACATCTTGACCCTGGGAAGCCATTGCCAGCTGATCAGAACTGGTACTGAAGGTGGGCTTGTTTGCCAACCAACCCTTTCCTTGGTGATCATGTGATAATTTAGTATGTGGTAAACATGGCACTCCAAAGAGTGGAGAAGGGAGAATGATTTGATTTGTGGTCGGGAGCCAACAGGAGATTAAGTGGAAAAAACCAAAGTTGGAGGATCCTTACCTCAAACCACATACAAAGTAGCAATGTATTGAAACTTAAAGGTGAAAAGAAAACCTACTTAAAGAAAAAGCTAAGAAAAAATGTAGGTAAATATTTAGTCCTGAGATAAACTGGTTTCTGAACTTAGGAGTAATGGAGGAAATTACAAGGGGGAAAAAAATCTACAGACTCAATTATATAAAACTATCAAACTGGAAAAATATTTGCAACAAATATGATAGACAAAGAGGGAAAAGGGCACGTTCACACACTGTTGGTGGGAGTGTAAATTGGTACAATCTTTTCCAGAGAGCAGTGCGATAATAAGTACCGAGAGCCTTAAAGTTCTTCTCCTTTGACTCAGCAATTTCTCTGCTGGGAGTCTAGCCTTTGAAAATTGTCAGGAATTTGGGCAAATTTTATATACAAAGCTGGTTACCTAGCTTTATTTAAAAATATCCAGAATTGGAAGTAATCAGAGTGTCTACTGGTGGAAGAAGATTTAAACTGTGTTTTAAAATAATTACTCACTACTGTAAGCAAACATAGGTATAATTCTAAATCATAGGATTGCTGTAATTAGCAGTGACATTTCCTTTATATTTCAGTCTTGTTTTGCCTCAGTTAGGAAAATCAAAATATAATTCTTCTATGTTTCTAAAAAGCTGGATTCAGTGCTGACTGAAGAATAGTAGAATTATTGGGCCATCTTTTGAGCTTTTATTTTGTACTGTGCTAAAAAATGTTAAGTAAAAACCAATTAATACAGACCATTTATAAAGTGTTTGTTGTGTGTGGTGCATTGGGCTAAGTATGTGACAAGATTATTCATTGATTTCTAGCACCAGGCTTATGAAGCAGGTAACGTTCCCATTTTGCAGGTGAGGAGCCAGAGGCCTAGAAAGCATTAGGTAACCTGAGGTCATATAGGTGTAAGAGGCAGAAACAGAGCTTGGGGCAGCACAGGCCCAAGGAACTCCAAAGCTTGTTACTGAGGATCTAAACAAGAGTTTATCAAACTGCAGTGGAATTAGCAAATGGTTTTTAAAATAGGTTTTAATTGAGCTTAACTCCGGCTTACAGAGGAACCAGAGACGCTGTCATTAACCTCACTCCACTGTGTGCCCCCTATCACTGTGGCCACCAGTGTGGTCCCTGTCACCCATCCAGCCCTATTGTTTATGTAGCCCACAGTCCTCCCCTCCCCACCCCAAATCACTATTCTAGACCTGGGATCTCCTGCTCCATAGGATACCATATAATGCCTATGCTGTTTCTCAGCATTTCCACAGCTCCAGGGGCTCCACAGAACAGGAAGGAGCACGTTCCCACTTACATGATCTGGAATGTATCACGCTAAAGGCAAGACCTGGGAGGATGGTGTGAAAAACCATTGTATGCCACCTAATGCTTACTGATCATTTGTGCTCTAGGGCGGAGAGGACACTAACTAGAGCAGCATTTCATACTTGCTTCATAAAACCCCACAAGTAGCTGAGAAGTTAATAGTTTGCTCTTCAGCTTAACTTGTTTGTCATCATTTCTTGCATCTTTGATATCCTTGAAGCAGGAATGGGGGCAAAAGAATTAGGTCGTTTTCATCCATGCTTTCATAATGCTACTAAAAAAATGCATGTCTCTCCAAATTTCTGAAAACCAGGGTTTCTCGATCTCAGCGCTATTTGGGCTGGATCACTCTGTCATAGGGGGTCACCCTGTGCTCTGTGAATGTTTAGCAGCATTCCTGGCCTCTACCAGTGAGATGCCAGTAGCATCCCTCACTCTTCAAGTTGTGACAGTCAAAGTTGTCATCAGACACAGTTAGGTATATCTCGTGTTTCTGACAGGGAAAACACAAATGAAGGAAATGCAGAGCTAGAGAATTCCACCCCAAAAGGCAGGTAACACACAGAGAAAGCTAGTTCTAGACTGTGCTTGGCTATTCGGGGACATTGGTGTACATAAGCTGAACAGTCAGGCTCACCTGCTCCCAGCTGAGAACCAGTGGTATAAACATAAAACTTGGCAAACTTAGTATGTTTCTGGTTTTTTCTTCAGGTAATGGGAAATAAGTATATCATCATATTTGAAGTTTTATCCTTTGAATGTTTTCAGCTTTTTCACATATTGTTCCTCATGCTTATATGCCTTTGAGAATAAAATACCTTTTCTCTTTTTCTCTAAACAGTATGCAAGCATTGAAAAAAATGGTGAATTTTTCATGTCTCCCAATGACTTTGTCACTCGATATTTGAACATTTTTGGGGAAAGCCAGCCCAATCCAAAGACTGTGGAACTTCTAAGTGGTGTGGTGGATCAGACCAAAGATGGGTATGTTTATTTTTAATGATCTCATTTCATTTTTTTTGTTTGAAATGGGTTTGCTGTTGCTTTAATGATTGGGAAGTCACTGTGTACCTTCCCACCTCTTCAGAGCATTTTCTCGACCTATTACAATTAACACATTATTTTAGAAGTAATACCCTTAATACTTCCCTCAGTATTCTTATCACCGTTAGGGATTCTGTATGTGTATTTTTTGACATAGTTTAAAGAACTATTTATAGTTTCCTAGAATTACTGTAGGGTGAGTGGTATGAATATGCACTAGAGTACCCATGTATATGTATAAGGGTATTTTTCAAAGCAGCTGTAAAAAGTTGAGTAAATGTAAAAACATAGCTTTATGAACATAACTTTTCTATGATCTTTTCCTCTTTTGAAATCTCACATATGATTAAATGGTATGAATCTCCCAGGCAGAATAATATGGGGATCCTTCCAAATCTCCAAGAAAAGCATTCGACCTAAGCTATTCTAAACTAAACTAAACCATCTAAACTTAATAGGACACTTCTCAAAGTGCCTTTGGATTTTTTCCCCCTTATCAGTCTACTCTGTTTACATTTAAAAAATGAGTCTTTTCCTAAGCTTTGTAAGGTTGTGATTGGCTTTTATCACCAAGTGCACAATCTGGGGCTCCGAACTCTTGCTAATATGAACACCCATGTGTCTTAATAACCAAGTTTAATTTATGAGAACTAGCCTTCCCTACATAATCTGAAACCCAGCCTTCTGCCCTGGCTGCTTGCCAGTATCCCCTTACCATTCTGCGGGGATGGTCTCTAGTGCTGAGCTAGCTCCATTGTCACGTGTCTGATTTTCTCACACGGATTGGTTTGAGATCCAACCAAAGTAAAATCTCGATATACTGTGAAGGCTCTCAGTTTTTGCCAGTACTTCCCTTTTCTTATTTAGGCACCTGTTGTCCCTTCTTGCATGAAAATGACCTCTTGCGACTGGGAGGGATGGGGAGGAAATTGGCAGTGAGCCACCGGGCAGCGCCCGAGAGTGGTTGGACTGCACCTTCTGGCTTTGCTCCGGCAGCAGCTACTGTGGTTACTTCGGTCTCCCTTCTCTGCCCCACGGAGGGCGGCATGCTTTGCTTGGTCAGAAAATGTAACGCACAAGCAGGTCTCCATTCCTTCCCTGGGCCTCTCTGGGGGAGTGCCGGGAAGATTGAGGAGTACTTCACACTCGTCCGTGGAAGCAGAAGCTGGGAACATAGACTCATTCTAGCAAACATTTTTTTGAGGAAAATTTGTTACTTATACATCTCCTTTGCTAATTATTCAGAGGATGTGTGACCAAGCTCACATATGATGAGAATGATGTGATTCGAGGTTTAAGATCAATTTTTTCATACTTGATAGTTAAAAAAATTTTTTAACTACTGGAAAATTGAAAGATGAATACAGCTAGTGCCCAGTATGTACCCTTCATCTAGAATGACTTTTGACATTTTTGCCACCTTTATGCTTCGTCTTTCTACACACAAATATATGTACACACATAATTTCCCTTTTTGGCTGGACCATTCGACTATAAATTGCAGATATCATAATACTTCAGCATTGATCTTCTGAGAGTAAGAACATTCTCCTACGTAACCACCATATCACTATCATACCTAGAAGGATTAACAATCATGTCACAAATCACCCAATATACAGTCCTTTGTCAAATATACTGGAGATTTCCACTGCTCCCCACCTCAAATGGTCCACTGCTTTTTTTAACCCAGGGTCCAAAGTTCTTGTTTATAATGCAGTTAATGTATCTCTTTTAATCTAGAATAGATTCTTGCCTTTTATTGTTTTTTTATTCATGACATTGACTTTTAAAATACAAGCCAGTTTTTTGTTGAGGGTCACCTTTCTGGACTTGTCTGGTTATTTTGTCGTGCCTGGATTCACACTAAACTTTTGGGTGCAGGTTAGGAGAGATTCTGTACCACCTGTTGTGTTTCCTCAGGTGGTGTGTTGTCCCAGGATTGATGATGCTGAGTTTTGATTGCTTGGTTAAGGTGGTGTCCACCAGGTATTTTCATTGTGTAGGGACCATTCTTATTTTGTAATTAGTACTTTTTACAAGCAAGTAAAAAAGGTACTTTGAGAACCCATGTATATCCTGTTTCCCAGCAACCTTTCCCAGAATAGTTTCAGCATCCAAGGTGATCCTTTCCTGAATCAGTTATTGCACTGGTGTCTGAAGAGTGGTGAGTTTTCTAATTTTATCATTTCTCCTATATACATTGCCCAGCATTCTTTGGTAAAGAAAAGCTTTCTTACTTCTGCTCACTTTTCTTTCTTTCTCAATCTTTTGTATCAGTACAAATTCATGGCTTTATTTATTTTAAACTCAGTGTATTATAATCCATTACTGTTACTCTCTCAGATGCTCAAATTGCCCCAGTGTGGTTTTGAGAGCGCCTTCAAGCTGGAGGTGTCCCTGGCTCACCTCTGATTTTTCCTGCCTCTGACCTGGGCATCACTCTTTTCTCTGAGAAGACCTGGTTGCTTTAAGTTGGGAATGATGCTTAGAAACAAAGAGCTGGGCACTGGCTTGTTACTAGGGTGTTCTTGTCTGACTTCTCCTTGGAAACAGCTGGGAAATAATACTGTAAAAAAATCAGAAGTTCATAATGACATTGCCTATTTAAATTTAACATTACAGGAGTTTTTGTCTTTTATTTTGTAACTCAGTGAACATTTTGTTCCTAATTAATACATTTATGGGCATTCATTTATATAATTGTAATGCCTTCTGAGGTACTTTGCTTTTCAGTCCTCACCTTATTAACACACATGCTTTTCCTATTTCTTTTTATATATACTTTCCAAAAATAATAGCTTTAAATTCAGTAGGTGCAGCAACATAACATATATTTTACATATATAATGTAAGTGTTTTTTCAAAAGCCTGTTACAGACCAAGATGCTGGCTTTGTTTTCTGGCTTTGCATGTGACATAATGAAGACTGCCAAAGGGTGCCCAGGCCCATCTGGCTTCCAAGACCTTGGCCTTCCCAATGTTCTCAGCTGCCTCTTCTCTCATTATCTCGCAATCCTCTGCATTCTCTTTCAGATTTTGTATTATCTTAAATCTCAGTATTTTAACTGTGACAGAGAAAATCTTAGATGGCCTCAGTCTGTTGCCCTATGGCTATTTTTTTTTCAGTTCTGAAAACCTCAGTTTCAAAAGGGAAAATAACCATCCATAATCTCCTCATCTTGACACGGACAATTTTAATTAAATAGTATCTTCTAGAAGACAAGTAGTGACTCTATAGCATCTTACTACACTGATGGACAGTGACTGTAATGGGGTATGTGGTGGGGACTTGATAATGGGGGGAATCTAGTAACCACAATGTTGCTCATGTAATTGTATATTAATGATACCAAAATAAAAGAAAAAATAGTGTCTTCTATAATTTGTTAACTTGCATCAGTATTTTTCATAATTTGAATTCCTTTTAATTATAACTTTTATAATCTTTTAGACTGTGTCAATTCTTATATTTCCGTGAGCTGTTGGTATTAACAGTTTTAAAAGCTTCATCATTTTATATTGGATTGATACAGCGTGCTTTATGAAATCAGGTCCTTACAGAGGCACTTGGTTTCTAGTTTTCTATAATATGTAGTATTGGAGTGAATATCTTCATGCTTATGAAATTTTTCCTTTTGTTTAATTACTTTCCTTGAAAGAACATAGAAGAGAGGGATTCCTGGGTCTAAGGGCAGAAATATTTAAAGGCTCACCATATGTTTGGTGGTAATTCTTTCCAAAAGGGCTGAGCAAGTTGAAGAACTCATCCAAGGTATTTCAGCTTCCTGAGTAGGTAGCATAGAGCTCGTGTTTGAGCCCCGACCTTCCCAAGACCCGAGGGCCACTGAGATGTTTCTGTGCCGTTTCTCCTAACCCTAACTCTAGCCCTGACACCCAGCTCCTGAGTATTTACTTAACAGGTAGGTGTGACCATACGTCTGCTCTCAGTGTGCGACTGTGAGTGCCTTCATTTCCCCTTCCTTTTTCTTTCTTTGGAAGCAAAGCATTTGTCAAGTTCACAAGTCACAAACCATCCTCCCAAGTAGACTACTGTTCTTTGAAGAACATGACAGGATAGAAGCCACATGTTGGGCCATGGAAGCAGAGAACCCCCCACCTCCTGAGACAATGGGAAAGCCTCAGTGCGTGCTTGTTTGTCTGGCCAGGCTCTTTTGGGGCATGATCACCTAGTTTGGCCAGAGGGCTATAACTTCATTAAAATTTGAAAAACTAATTGTAGATTGGCAGCTTTAGGGTTTAAAAATAATGCTCACCTAGATGTCATGGGAAATACTCAATTTCTAGGTAGGTACTGGTCATACATTCAGTGGTTTCCTGAGTGTAAGGACCAGGTCCTGCATATTTTAGTATCTTCCATGTCTAGTCCAGTATCTGGTCTTTGTTTCATAGCAATTTGTTGACCAAACTTAGGTCAGTCTGCTCTGAAGCATTTATCGTCTTTCGCTGTGAAAGCCCAGGAGTATTGGGTGGTGGAGTGTCTAGTTCAAATTCTGGGTTACTCACTGTAGTAGGCTGAATAATGGCTACCTGAAGTTACCACATCATAATTCCTGGAATTTGTAAATGTGATGATATTTGGGAAAAATATCTTTGCAGATTTGATTAAATTAAGGTTCTTTAGATTAAGGGATGACCCTGGGTTTCCCTTGCCTTAATGCCATCACAGATGCCCTCATAAGAGGTAAGAGGCAAACAGATCTGACACCAGCCCTGGCAAGAGCAGGAGGCTCTAATTGTCTGTTGGGTTTACATTCCCCCACATACCACTGTTTTAATGATTCAGTGATGGGTGTAATTAATTTGTGAAGTTCTTTGAGGGAGGTGAGAAGAAACTTTGAATACCCAGGCCTGGAACCTTTTGTTTGGTGGGCCTCATGGGCAAGGAGGGAAACATCTGAGAAGGAGGAGGGGTGTCTCTAAGAGCTTCTGTGGCCCAGACTTTCACCTTAGCTGAATGGTGTGAATTCTCTGCTTGCTGTTGGGTTTACTTGTGTTATTTTTAGTGCGTGTATCATAGATTTGTTTGTCATTGTCATGTTTTTGTTTAAAATGTGAATAAAGCTTTCATTGTGTAATATCTAAGGGTAATTTTTATACACAGATATTTATTAAGAGCAAGGTAAAAAATTTTTGTGTCCCTGTGAGCTTTGCAAATACGTTTTTATTTGTTGTTTTTTATTAACTGATGTCTCATTGAGAGAGCTCATGCTCAAAGACTGTTTCCACTAGTACCTGATCTCACTTGGGGAAACTAAGTGGGTCCTGAATAAACTAGAGGTGTTGGGTGCCTGGCCTCTTGGGTTCAGGATGCTTCCTACCTGTAACAGGTCTGACCTCTGTTGTGTAGGGTGAGCAGTGGGTGCCTCTGGTTCTAATAGGTTTGTTAACATCAAGTATGAATTTAACACATCTTTTTTTTTTTTTTACAACTCAAGGGTAGAACCCCTTTGTGGTACTTAAGAGAACAAAAGTTGTCTCTTCTTTTGAAAAAGGGAATGTCGGAAATCCTGATTTCTTTGTGATGAGCTGACATGTCCAACTTGCCACCTTGTTCATTCTCTTTTTATTGAGTCAAAATGATAGCAATATAATTTAGCATTCACAAATAATTCTTTGTCTTCAGAGCACAGAGAACCAGTCTTGGTACAATTCCTGTTTTTTCTTTTTAACTTTTCATCCCCATGACTTCTGTATTTTATAATTGGAAGTTTGTAGTTTGTACCTCTTGATCCCTTTCACCTATTTTGCTTATCCTCCTAACCCCTGCTTCTCTGGCAACCAGCAGTTTGTTTTCCTAATTTATCAGTCTGTTCCTGTTTTTTTATGTTTGTTTGTTCATTCATTTTGTATTTGAGATTCCAGATGTAAGTGAAATCACATCATATTTTTCTCACTCTGTCTGACTTATTTCACTAAGCATAATGTCCTCCAGGGCCATCTGTGTTGCATGAATGGTGGTTTTCATTCTTTTTTTATGGCTGAGTAATATTGCACTCTGCATCTATGCCACATCTTCTTTATCCATTTGCCTATTGATGGACACTTAGATTGCATCCATATCTTGGCTATTGTAAATAATATTGCAGTGAACATAGGGGAGCATGTATCTTTCTGAATTAGTGGTCTAATTTTCTATGTGTAAATTCCCAGAAATGGAATTACTGGATTGTATGGTATTTCTATTTTTAATTTTTTGTGTGTAATTTAAAATTTTTCTATGTGTATTTCTATTTTTAATTTTTTATGTGTAATTTTTAAATGTTTAAATTTTCTATTTGTAAATTCCCAGAAATGGAATTACTGGATTTTATGGTATTTCTATTTTTAATTTTTTATATAAAATTTTTTAATTTTTATATTTACTATGTGTAAATTCCCAGAAATGGAATCACTGGAGCATATGGTATTTCTATTTTTAGTTTTTTGAGGAACCTCCATGTTGTTTTCCATAGTGGCTGCACCAGTTTACATTCCCACCAAGTGCAGGAGGGGTTCCCTTTTCTTTACAGCCTAGCCAACACTTGTTATTTCCTATGATTTTGATGATAGCCATTCTGTTTTTGTGGTTTTGATTTGCATTTCCCTGATGAAAAGTGATGTGGAGCATCTTTTTATGTATCTGTTGGCCATCTGTATATCTTTGGAAAAATATCAATTATGTCCTGTGCTCATTTTTTAATTGGATAATTTAGGGTTTTTTGATACTGTGTGAGTTCTTTATATTTTTTGAATATTAACTCCATGGATATAATAATCCTACCTTTTTGTTTTGTTGATGGTTGCCCTCACTGTGCAAAGCTTTTTAGTTTGATGTAATCCCATTTATTTCTGCTTTTGTTTTCTTTGTATGGGGACACAGATCCAGATGGGTATTGCTAAGGCTGATGTCTAAGAGTTTACTGTGTGTATTTTCCTTTAGGAATATTATGGTTTCAGGTCTTACATTTAGGTCTTTTATTCATTTTGAGTTTTATTTTTGTGTCTAGTCCAAGAAAGTAGTCCAGTTTCTCTCTTTTGCCAATAGCCGATCAATTTTCCCAGCACCATTTATTGAAAAGACTGCTTTACCCCAGAGTATATTCTTGCTGCTTTTGACATATGTTAATTAACCATATAAGGCTGGGTTTGTTTCTGGGCTCTCATTTCTGTTCTGTTGATCTATGTGTCTAATTTTATGCTAGTACCATACTGTTTTGATTATTACAGCTTTGTTGTATAGTTTGAAACTAGGGATTTTAATACCTCCAGCTTTGTTTTTCTATCTCAAGGTTGCTTTAGCTATTCTGTTTTTTTGTGGTTCCATACAGTTTTAGGATTATTTGTTCCAGTTCTGTGAAGAATACTATTGGTATTTTGATAAGGATTGCACTGAATGAATAGATTTCTTTGGGCATATGGACATTAAAAAAATTTTTTTTTATTAAGGTATTATTGATACACACTCTTAGGAAGGTTTCACATGAAGCACAATGTGCTTACTGCATTTACCCATATTATCAAGTCCCGACAAATACCCCAATGCAGTCACTGTCCATCAGTGTAGTAAGATGCCACAGATTCACTATTTGCGTTTTCTGCTACACTGTTTTACCCATGACCCCCACACCATATGTACTAAACATAATACCCCTCAATCCCCTCCTCCCTCCCTCCCTACCCACCCTCCCACACCCCTCCCCTTTGGTAACCACTAGTCCCTTCTTGGAGTCTCCGAGTCTGCTGCTCTTTTATTCCTTCAGTTTTGCTTTGTTGTTATACTCCACAAATGAGGGAAATCATTTTGTACTTGTCTTAATCCACCTGGCTTATTTCACTGAGCATAATATCCTCCAGCTCCATCCATGTTGTTGCAAATGGTAGGATTTGTTTTCTTCTTATGGCTGAATAATATTCCATTGTGTATATGTACCACATCTTCTTTATCCATTCATCTACTGATGGACACTTAGATTGCTTCCATTTCTTGGCTATTGTAAATAGTGCTGCAATAAACATAGGGTGCATCTGTCCTTTTCAAATTGGGCTGCTGCATTCTTAGGGTAAATTCCTAGGAGTGGAATTCCTGGGTCAAATAGTATTTCTATTTTGAGTTTTTTGAGGAACCTCCATACTGCTTTCCACAATGGTTGAACTAATTTGCAGTCCCACCAGCAGTGTAGGAGGGTTCCCTTTCTCCACATCCTTGCCAACATTTGTTGTTGTTTGTGTTTTGGATGTTGGCCATCCTCACTGGTGTGAGGTGATATCTCATTGTGGTTTTAATTTGCATTTCTCTGATGATTAGCGATGTGGAGCATCTTTTCATGTGCCTGTTGGCCATCTGAATTTCTTCTTCGGAGAAGTGTCTATTCATGTCCTCTGCCCACTTCTTAATTGGATTATTGGCTTTCTGTTTGTTAAGGTACATGAGTTCTTTATATATTTTGGATGTCAACCCTTTATCAGATACGTTTTTTATGAATATATTCTCCCATACTGTAGGATGTCTTTTGTTCTACTGATGGTGTCCTTTGCTGTACAGAAGCTTTTCAGCTTGATATAGTCCCACTTGTTCATTTTTGCTTTTGTTTCCCTTGCCCGGGGAGATACATTCATGAAGAAGTTGCTCATGTTTATGTCCAAGAGATTTTTGCCTATGTTTTTTTCTAAGAGTTTTATGGTTTCAGACTTACATTCAAGTCTTTGATCCACCTTGAGTTTACCTTTGTGTATGGGGCTAGACAGTAGTCCGGTTTCATTCTCTTACATGTAGCTGTCCAGTTTTTCCAACACCAGCTGCTGAAGAGGCTGTCATCTCCCCATTGTATATCCAAGGCACTTTTATCAAATATTAATTGACTGTATATGTTTAGGTTAATGTTTGGATTTTCTATTCTGTTCC